>CAJVGK010000054.1:0-193231 GCA_910950805.1 Acrocephalus scirpaceus scirpaceus
CAATAACAAGCACAGCAGTCACCCCACAAATGTTAAAAGAGGCAAAGAACACTCCCATTTATCTGATCACATCTCATTACCTAACCACACACCAAAAGGTAGAAGAGATTGGAAATACCTCTAGTCATTTTACCACACCTCAACTTGAAGAGACTAAGAGTGTCTCTAACCTTTCTATCACTTCTCGGAGGATTGATATTACCCCTAGTTTATACAAAATTGAATGGCCTTGGTCCCAAGCTTTTATTCACTTTACTGGATCTATGGGAAATGTGTATGGTTTGAATTTGTTAACTGTAGTGATGCATGATAATCAGTTATACTCAAAGCGAGAATGGGTGTACAGAGATGAAATTTGGCAATTGCAAGGAATAGTAGGAGAAAAAATTGATATAGGATGTCGAATGGTTAACGGAACTACCTATGAAAAGGTAGTATCAATCAGGGCAAATGAATATAAAAAAGTTTGTACACCCCCTAGCGTGCAAGATTGCTGGCACAATTTTACATTATTACAATCTACAGAAATAACTTGTCTTTGGGCCAAAGGTAATGAAGGACTCACATTTAAATTCAGAGTAAATGCCCTAGTTTTACCTGTTACCAGCATTCCAACTCAACCACCAACAGTACTAAGCCCGAGAATCTTTGAAATTGGACCATATATAATTAGGAAAACTGGTCAACAGCAAATAATATTTAACCCTACATGGTCTTTGAAAAAGGTTAAATTGTTGATGCAAACTGATGTTTCAGAAATTCAACCTGCTTGCTCACCTTTTCTGCAAACTTCTTTTGAAGGCTGGACTACATGGCTGCGAAAACGTAGTCCTCCTAAGAGACGCGTGCCAAGAGACATTGCAGGTGCCATTGGTACTGGATTAGGTATCCTAAACAGTATCGATTCAGAGGTATTGATGAACAAACTAGCTGCTTCAGCTAGAGATTTGACCAAATTACAGTATCCTTTACAGTCGTCCTTATCGGCCTTGGGAACGACTCAGTGGCTATTATCAAACATAGTACCAGATTGGGAAAAGATACATGTGAATGATCACAGATTAATAATTGATGCACTTAATACTACACAAAGCAATGTCTCTTTGGCTCTCAGTTGCATTCAGGCCCAGTTGTGGATACAGTCCATTGCTGCCGCAATCATAAGAGAAGGCGAAGAAGGAACCTTCCCCACTGAGATCCGGAAAATAATTTGGGACAATGCAAATGATTTTGAAAAGGAACTTCAGGCATGGTGGAACTTAGTAAATTTCACTTATAACTCAGTTACAAACACAGCCACGGTCTTTGTGTTAACCATTACCAATGCTTCAGTATATTCAATCTTTCCTATCATTGCATTAGGACTGAACCACAACGGAGCAACGTTCTATCCCTCCGAGCACCGAGAATGGGCCCGTCAAGTTGGTGATAAATGGCAAACTGTTGATTTAGAATCTTGCATAGTTCGGGAACAACAAGGGTTTATCTGTGAAAGTAACGCAGTTGTAGCTCAAGATATTTGTTTAGACACTGAACAGAACATTTGTCATTTTGAAATACGCCCGAATGAAGCTTTTAAGACAGTGCTAATATATGTAGGAAATGGATGTGCATGTTTTAGGACTATTTGTGAAGAAATAGTTATAGAAAATGTAACATTACATACCAAAAATCATTCCAATTTTTGTGTTTGTAACTTTACCAAAATTATTGGTTGTGATTTTTCTTACTCAGCTCCAGTTACTTCATATCAGCTTTTGCAATCCAATTATACACTGATCCATAGGTTATGGCCTACAACAATAGGTATGAACCTTACTCTGGTAAAGCAATTGTTGCTTCACCAGGATTTGATGAAAATTTTAGAAAAGATCAAAAAGAGCGGACAGAAAACTTTAGTAACTGTCCATCACAATGTGAAACAAATTCATCGTGTTTTGGAGAGGGTAAAGACAGACACTGAACACAGATGGTGGGACACACTTTTTGGATGGTCCCCTACTGCCACCAGTGTTTTGAATAAATTGTGTCACCCTATCATTGTTCTTTTGATTTTAGTTTTGATTGGCTTTGTTTTATCGGCAGTTTTATTTTTCATGAATTGGAAAATGATGAAACAAATAAGACGATTGACCTCAGTCATGAATGCACACAATTTAGTTTATGTACCCCCTCCTATAGATGTACTTAGAGAAGCTGACAAAAGACATACCCGTATGTAAGCCATAACCACAATTATAAAGTAAATCTTAGTTAAAATAAGAGATTTTGATTTTGATCAGTATTCTGATTTTGTTTTAACTTGTTAAAATTTGGTTTTTAATTGTTAGAATTTTATTTGATATTATTTGTTTTAATTATTTGTTTTAATTTAGTTTAAATTGAATATTTTGATTTAATTTTGATGTTATTTGTTTCAACTTAGTTTTTTTGATTTAATTTTAATGAACTAATTTTAAACTTTATTTTGTATTTTGATTTTGTATTTTGATTTTGTTTTAATTATTTGTTTTAACCTTTTGTTTGTTTGATTTTGATTTGATGTTATTTGTTTTGATTAATTAACATGTTATTTGTTTTAATCGAGTTTAAAACTGTTTGAATTTTTGATTCAATTTTAACGAATTAATATAATTATTGATTAATTTAATATGTTATTTGTTTTTATTAATTTAGTTTAAATTGTGAAAATTTTGAATTAATATAATTGTTATAATTATGAGATTAATTGATATTGAATGATTAGTGCCCACCTTTTTGTTCTTTTTCCTGCTATTTCTTGTTTCCCTACTGTCCTATCTTCTACTTTTCCTGGGATATATTACCAATGAGAGATGATAGAGTCCTGAAGACATCACATCAACACTATGAATCCTGCTGCCAGACGTCAATCGTGAGCCACGGGGTGGTGTGAGAGTCGGCCCGAAGACCCTAAATTTTGTCTCACGCTTTTCATCGTGGAGACTTTGGGGGGGACGAGAGGGAAACCAAGAGCTGATGTAACTGCTACCAGAATTGCCATTCCTGCCCAGGTGTGTTTGCTTAGGAACTGAGTTCCCGGACATCCATCCTGCTGAAACAATGGCAGTCGGAGCACGCTACACTGCCCCTGGATTCTGTACCACCTGTGCCTGAGGTGTAGCAGGACAGCTTGCCCTGTTCTCCCCCTCCCTCACATTGTGCATGGGCCTGGACTCCATCACGGGACTTCTCCCCCCTCTCCTTGTGCATTGGACCTAGACTCACGAGATTTCTCCCCCACTCTGGAGAACTATATATTCTGCCTCAGAAGAGACCCCTTTTGAGGACCTCCCCACGGAAGACGAAGATCTATCAGCTCCACGAGGGTTCTGCGAAGACAAATCTATTAGCGGCGCGCTACGAGGATTTGTGAAGGCGGACCTATTGGACTGCTGCGAGGACTTCGTCTCTCTCTGTGGTAATTATATCCTATCTGTCCTATCTCTCTTTTCTCTCTTGCTTTTATCTATATAGCTTTCTCTCTCCCATTTCTTTCTCTTGTTATTGCATATCATTTTTGTTGGGTACATTGAATAAAGTATATCAGCTTTGGTGGGTACATTGATATTGAATAAAGTATACTGATTTTGATTGAACAGCATTTTTGGCCTCTTTTGTACTCTAAGAAACTAAATACGAACTTAGTTCACTTTGAACGGGTCGTAACACCAGTAACCCTTCCCAATCAAGCCCTATTAATTGGTAGACCTGGTGTCCCTAAATCACCATTGACTTTAATTGGGTAGACCTGGTGTTTCAGAATTTCTATTGAGATTGAGGTAATCTCTATTTAATTGGGGTAGACCTGGTGTCTTTAAATCTCCTTTGACTTTAATACGGTAGATCAGGTGTCCCTAAATCCCTATTGCCTTTATTGGGGTAGACCTGGTTTACTTTTCCATCCATTCATTTCAAGGGGTAGACCTGATGTCCCAAATATTTGGAGGTTAAGACCACCAATTTCAAGGTTGTAAATTCTCAATATTTGGTGGGAAAATGCCCCAAATTTTGTTCTTTTTCCCCCACAGGTGAATCTGGAGTGCCCGACGCTGAGGGCAATGCAGGACAGCTCTGCTCTGGCCAGGCCCTGGTGCTCAGGGGAGGGGAACCCACGCCCCAGCCACACCTGGGTATCCTCAGCCCTGAAGGAAGGAGGGCAGGGCCAGAGTGGGCATGGCTTGTGGGTAGCGGGCATGGCCACCACACACCTGGCACACCTTGACAGGTGACATCAGCTCTGCCACCTCCCTGCCCTGCCTAGTGACTGCCCCACCTACCTGGAGGTCACCTGGAAGTCTGACTCTGTCCCTGCTAGGTGATGCTGAAACCTGGTGATGCCATGGCCACTCTGACCCCACCCATTTCTTACCACACACTTTCCTCACCTGGCCACACACTTTTCACTCCCAAGTGAGGCTGAGGCTTGGTGGCAGGAGCCAATCATGGAGCAGGAGCTGTTCTGGTGATCCACGTCCTTTTTCACAACCCACACCCCCTCGCCTAAGCCACACCCACATTGAGCTGCCCATCATCCCTATGTGGGCTAAGCCACGCCCCCTTCAACAAGCTCCACCACATTGGTTAAGCCACGCCCCCTTGTGCAAAGCCAAACCCCTTTCCTTAAGCCACGCCCACCCTTATCTGCCATTTGTCTATGGCGTTTAGCCACGCCCACCATGCCTTATGTTGTGAAGACCCACCCCTTTCTGCCCAAGCCACGCCCTTATCACAGCAGTTGGCCCCGCCCCCAGGCAGAGCTGGGCGTGGCTGAGGCTCAGGTGTCTTAAAACTGGGGTTTGGAATGCAGATATGGTGTGGGCTTTTCCTGTTGGTTGTAGTTCTTGATCCTGGTTTATTTCCATGAAAACCCTATAGCCTGGCTGGCTTAGCTTGAACACCTGCACAGATGGAGAGATGGCCTCCCACCCTCCCCTCTGTGTAGCTGAGATGGGCAAAAGGAGAGAGCAATTTCTTTTTCTGCTATCCAATCCAGCAGGAAGCTGACAGGGTTGCCCCAGGGTTGCAGAGAAGGCTCTGTGGGATGAGCACATGACGTTCTTGAAGCTGTGTGCTCACCCCCAGGCCTGCACAGAGGGGTTGCTCTGGGTGCCTCAGCCTGTTTGGTGCTGCCTCTTGCACCATTCTGGCTGTGCTGGCACAGCACTCACTGCTTGCCCAGCGTCCCTGTCACCTGCACTGTCCCTGTTCCTGACCTCTCCATGCTGGCAGGAGCACTGCCTGTGCAATGGGACAGAGTGAGACTTGGAAAGAATCCTCAGCAGTTGCCATGAGTTTGAACAGATGTACAACCTCTGCCGTGCCTGGCAAGTGTTTCCTGGCAGCCCGCAGTGCAGCCTCCAATCCCTGGGAGTTCACAGGGTGCACTCTGCACTCCAGCACCCATTAATGTATGCAGGGAGTGAAGTGCTTTTCCTGGCATTCCTGCCTAAAATTGGATGGGTTTGAGATTGAATGTTCAGCTTAGGAAAGTTTTGTCCTCATCATGGAAGTGCAGTTATCTGCACTAATGGAACCTTCTTAGTGCTACACTCTCCATTCCTGCTTTCCAGCCACAATGTCCACAGCCTCTTTCTGGAACATCCTCCCCTAAATTTCCCTCTGCTGCCGTGACTGCAGGAAGGGCTTCAAGCACAACTCCACCCTTGTCGGGCACCAGCACATCCACACTGGGGAGAGACCCTACGAGTGTCCCCAGTGTGGGAAGAGCTTTTCCAGGAGCTCTCACTTGACCAGACACCAACAGAGGCACCAGTAAGGGAAGCCCTGTGGGTGCCCCAACTGTGGGAAGAGCTTCGTGCTCTGCTCCAACTCCATCCTCCATTGGAGAACCAGTGTTCAACAGAGCCCTGGTGACCCACATTCCCAGTGATTCAGGTTGGGAAGATACCTGGCTGGGGGTCTCCACATCCTCCTGGACCCCTGTAGGCACCTGGATGAATTCTGGGGCAGGAACATCCATCAAGACTTTGATCAACATTGGAAATTATTTGGGAAGAGCTGATTTGTTGACGTTACAGCCCAAAAAATCTTATCTGCTCTGTCCAGGTTTTTCTTCATGTGGCATCAAGCAATGCTGGGTGATCTTGGACATCTTTTCCCACCTGAATAGATTCCATGTTTATCCCATCAAAACACCCACAATTGGAGTAAAATTAAACAAAATTAGGCAATGAGATGTAAAGCTGAATCATTTTATTGGGATTTGAGTGTCAATTTGGGGTGCAGGGGAATACTCAGGGGGTTTAGGTGTTCTGGGACCACCCAAGCCAAGGGACATGGCCATGATCTTGTAGTTGTTGCAGCAGAATGTGTCCACCTGAGCCTGTGTGTTCTTCAGGAATTTCGGTTGTCTGTCCCAGTCCTTAACCTGAGTCTCCCCATCCAGAGTGTCCCCCCCAAAGTGCCCAAGTCGCTGCTGAAGTGCCAGAGCTGCTCCTGGCTGTGGATGCTCCTGTGCACCAACCTCTCCTAGACAGTGCCGTGGGGGGCTGGGAGAGGTTTTATGGACTCCTGGAGGAACTGAGAGAAACTTTTGTGGCTCCTGGGGGCATTTGTGGTGCTGGGAGGGAATTTGGGGGCCTTCTGGGGGGGATTGTAAGGTAGTTTTGGGGTCCTGGCAAGGCTGTGTGGCATGGACAGAGTTTGGGTGAGGATTGGGGGAGATGGGAAGGGGGTTTTGTGGGTTTTGGGGTCATTTCTGTTGCAGGGAGTGGCTGGAGCTGTCCTAGGCAGGAGCTTTGGGTTTTACTTGAGGGGTCTGGGAGTGGCTGTGGGGCTGGGAGGAGGTTTGGGGGCTGTTGTGTCTCCCCCAGACTCCCAAAGCTGCCACCAGACCCGGCCCCAAAGATGCTGCCGGTGTTTGGGGCCTCCGTGTTTGGGTTCCTCCTCCTGGTGCTGCAGGAGAAGGTGAGGGGGGTCCCCAGGACCGTGTGTGCCCCCCCAGACAGTGTGTGACCCTCCATGCCAGTGTCACCCTCTTTTCCCTCCCCACAGGGCTCCTGCCCCAGCTCCTGCTGCCCCCCAGGAGGGAATTTGGGGAGGGGGCAGAGGGGGTGCACAGCCCCCGCCGGGGGATGACCCCGCCCCAGCCCCTTTGTTCAGCACCAAGCTGGGCTTGGGGCCACAGCAGGAAGAGCCCCAGGGGAAGCAGATCCTGCAGGTGGGACAGGGCTTGGGCTCAGGGCAAGGTCCTGCCCTGCACACCTGGCTCAGGTGTGACCCTGCCCCGGGAAGGGAGCGGGACATTCCCATCCCCATGGATCAGGGCTGGCAGCAGCACTTGGAGCATGGACATGGAAATACTGGGAGGGACTGGGACCACACTGAGGGCTACTGGGAGTGACTGGGAATGACTGGTGTGTGCTGGAGGGAACTGGGATATACTGGGAATGAGTAAGATCATGCTGGGGGCAACTGGAACCATACTGGGGACTCTGGGGTGACTGGGTATGAGCATGCTGAGGGCAACTGGGATATACTGGGAGTGTCTGTAAAGATTCTGGAGGGGACAACACTGGGAACAATTGAGACCATGTTTGGGGCAACTGGGAGCAACAGAGAGTGACTGTGCCTATATTGAGCCACTGACACCATACTCGCAGTGCCTGGGACTTTACTAGGTGCAAATTGGTACAACCCGGATCATACTGGGAGGAATTGAGACAACACTGAAGGGGACTGGGATCATCCTGGGAGTGACCAGGAGCATGCTGATGGCAGCTTGGACGGTGTTGGGGGCCCCTGGCATATACTGGGAGCAACTGGGTATGCACTGAGGCTGACTCATAATGGCTGTGGGCAACTGGAATCATGCTGGAAGTAACTGGGAGGAACTGGGAGTGACTGGGAGCGTGCTGGGGGTAACTGGGTTATAATGAGAGAGACTGGGAGGCACTGGGACCATACTGGGAGTGACTGGAACCATGAAAATGGCCTGGGCTGGGTGATGTGGGGCCTCAGGGTGCACAGGGAGCACTGTGACACTGCGGGGCCTGCTGGAACCAAGGGGACATTGTGACACTCTGGGCCCGCCCTGCCCGGGGGGTGTTCTAGGAGCCCCGGGGTGCCCAGGGCAGCAGAGCAGAGCCCCTGGCTCAGGAGGCAGCAGCTCCCCGGGACAGCCTGAGCAGGTGGGCAGCAGGGGATGGCCAGGGAGAAGAGGAAGCCCAAGGCCCAGCGCCCCAAGGGCGGCAGCAGCTGAGGGATGGGGCAGGAGGGAGAGGCCACTGCTGGGACAGAGCCGGGGCTCCCCAGCACTGTGGCAAGGTTGTGTGACATCACGAAGGGCTGTGTGACATTGTAGAGATGTCTCTGTGACATCACAGGGGTCTGTGTGACATTGTAGAGTTGGCTGTGTGACATCACAGACAGGGCAGTGACATTACAGGTTACGATGTTACATCACAAGTTGCTGTGACATCACAGGGGGATTTGTGACATCACAGGGAGGCTGTGTGATGTCACAGAGGGTATCTGAGGTCACTGGGGGGGTCACTCGGCCCTGGCCCCCTCACAGTTCCCCACAGAGAAGTCCAGCATTGCTCGTGCGCAGTGAGTTCTCCTGTCCCCCCGGGTCCCCCTTGCCCCCAAAGCCGAAGCCTCTTCAGGAGGATGTTCCATGAGATCGACCCCAGAGCCTGATATGGGGACAGGGGACCGGGGCTGTAGGGGGTGGGACAGGGGGACAAGGACCCTCTGTGTCCCCCAGGGCCTGAGCCTGGGCCAGGGCTCCTTCACCCTGTTACGAACAAGGGTTTGAGAGCACTTAAAAAATCCCTGACAAGGGATCAGCAAAACCCAGATTTAATATTAAGTGACAGCATGACAAAGTTCCTTGGCAAGAGTCACTCTACTCCTGACTGGACACATCAGACATAGCAAGGAAATAAAGCAGCAACAAAACCAAAGAAAATCCAGGCAATCAAACCAGAAATGAACCGAGAACTGTCCCTGTGTGTGTGTGTCAGAAGGACAGTGAGAGGAAAGATAAAAGGAATACAGCCTAAAAGCTCCAACTCAGAGTACACAAACAATTGTAATTCCTTTTAAATGTGTCCTTGAAAAAGTTTTTTGGGGGATGGGGGTCACGGCTTGTCTGTCCTGCTTGGCACAGCCCAGGCAGGGCTTTCACAGCCACGTTGCACACTCCATTTCCCACCTGCACCCGCTGGGGCCTCTGAGTTCTGCTTGCCCAGCCCCAGGGACGCTCTCCTTGTCTGCCCATTCCCCCACGGTCTCTGGGCAGGGATGGCCTCAGTGGGGGCTGTGACATCCTCAGCCACTTGGAGGCTGCTGCTGGATTTGACTTCTGCAGAGGCTTGTTCAGCCTTCAGCTCTTCAGTTCAGGAATTCAGTGCCCCAGGGCTCATTAACATTGAGAACACCTTAACAGGCCAAGCCTCTGGGAATAATTTGATTAAGGTTTCCATATAATTTCTGGTTAATAGGGCAGATTTTAGAAGTGTAATCAAAGTGATTATATATAGCAAGAAAGTGACAAAACATTTTTTAGGTCCTCTAGGGTTTTTTTTCCTGTTAATACATTGATTTGTGCTCTCTACAATTGACACTGAATCCAAGTACCTCCTCATGCAGTTTGAATAGATATGAAAATCAAGACCCTTCATGGCTGACAATCAGTCAGAGTCTGTCCCTACCCCTACCCCACCATTTCCCCCATCCAATTCCTGGGACTCAGAGCAGCCTTGTGCAAATCTGAGCTCCCTCTACCCCAGGCTGCCCCTGCAGCTTTCAGCTCCTTGGCTCCAACTCCCACCTGCTTTCCTTGCAGAAGGAGCTGCCCCAGACACAGAGGAATGCTCATTGATTGTCAGCCCACAAAGCCAAGGGAAGGCACAGCTCCATCAAATGCAGAAGTCATTCTTCTCTCTGCCTCTGCCCTGCACCTTATCCCCACAGGCTGTCCTGTTTCCTTCATCCCTCCACTGCCAGGGAGTCTGTGGGAGAAGGGAGCTCTGCTCTGGCTATGGAGGGAGGTCCAAGTGCAGCCACTGGAGTGGGAAGCACAACTGCTCAGGTTTGTGTCCTTTGAGGGACCAGGAACTGGTGAGACTTGGAGGTACAGAAAGGTTTTTCTTCAGGACCATCATAACACATGTGAACATGATCAAATTTCATAAACATAAAACACTTCCCTCAGCTCCCTGTGATATCCCAGGAATATCTGACATGTCCGCCATCCACAAGGGAATTCCATAATGGAAGAATTTTCGACCAAGGTATAAGAAAAGGTGATATAAAAGATAAAAATACAACTAAAATGCTGGCTAAGGATTTATTGAAACTTCTGAAAGATTGGGAAACTCCCTGAAGGTCAAAGCATGAAGCCAGTAAAGGGAGACGCATTTGAATGACCAGAGAACAGCTGCAGGAGGAAATCTGGTTATCACAGGAAGGACATAGATCAAGCTGCTCTACATGAAGAGATGTCCTAAAACATGGCCATTTAAACAGGATAGCTAGAAACACCTGAAGGAAGAGGGACATGAAATATTATATTGAATGTTGGTGGCAAAGGTAGAAGGGAAGATCAGTATATTCTTCTCCTGGATCTAGTAGAAGAATCCAGTAGATTCCAGAAAATTTCTGTTCCTGGTGGGAGAAACTTTGCCAATTCTGAAAAGCACTCAAGATGACGCAGATAATAAAAATGTGCTTGTGTATTATTAAAAGTATAAGTATTAAAACCTATGCCCTGTCCAGGCAGACGTCAGCTGTGTGCCCATGAACAGGCAGTGCCACTTGTGCCCTGAGGTGCCCAGCTGGCATTGACATCTCTCAGAGAGGAGCTGAGGGAGAGCAGAGCACCTTGCAAGCTGCAGGTCCCTGACAGCCTCACAGGGCTCCTGTCCCATCAACATCTGCTCTGCTCCAGTCTGAAACAGGGACCAGCATGGTGCCGGGATCATCAGAGAACTGAGGTGTGTGCTGGAGATCAATCCCCTGCCCATCCCACAGCAGCCCTGCCTTTCCCTCCTGCAGCCCTGGTCTCCAGCACAGCCATGGAGGCTCTTTGGGCCCTGGACTTTTCTTGCAGCCACCAAGGGCAGCTGAGCTGTGCCTTTGGCACAGTCAGGCCTGCCCAGCATTGCAGGCCATGCCCAGCAATTCCCTGTGTGTGCCTGGCCTTGCTGTCAGCCCCGGCAGCGGCTGCGTGGCCCCTTTGTGCGGCGCTGGCCCAGCCATGGTGCCACAGCCCCTGTGCAGGCCCAGGGCAGGAGAGGAGCATTGCGGCTGGGAAGGGCCCCTGTGCCGTGGTGCCCACAGCAGCCTTGGGGCTCTGTGCCCCATGGCCTCCCTGCTGGGCAGCCTCTGCCAGCTCCTGCACAGCCCGGGGCACCTGTGGGCCTGCACAGACAGCCCTGACCCGGGCTCTGCCGGGCTCTGGGCCAGCAGAGAGGCCGCGCAGGGCTGGCCATGGCCGGCAACAGGCCCTGAGCCCCGCAGGAGGATGGAGCTGGGCCACAGCCAAAGTGCCCCGCAAACCTGGGCTGAGCAGCCAGGGCTGGCAAGGGCTGGGGACAGAGGCTGGCGCTGACAAATGTCCTGGGCCCCCTCCCTGCTCTGGCCATGCCACCAAGGGCACAGAGCAGCCTCCTCTCTGGGCCCCTTGCCTGTTTTCAATGCCTTCCCCAGGCGCTGGCCCTGCCCCACAAGGCCTGGGCTGAGTCCTGCCCCTGCACGCTCACCCAGGCTGAGATGGACACTGATGCTTTCTCTGCCAGGCTCTCTCAGCCCAGCCCAGCTCCCTCCAAGCTCTGCCAGCTGCCCTGAGCTCTGGGCAGCACCAAGGGCCTCTCCCCAGCACAGCCCAGCCGCCTCTGGCCCCACAGCTCTGCTCAGGCCAGGCTGCTCTGGGCAGGGGCCCCACGGCCTCAGCCCCTGGCAAGGGCACAGCAGCAGCTGCAGCTCAGACAGGACTCAGCCCCAGCCATGGGGAAGGTGCTGGGCCAGGAGAAAAGGAGGCTCCCTGTGTGCCCTGCTCCCCTCTGGCTGAGGTGCTGAGAGCTCTGCAGGCCCTGCTGCCATCCCATCTGCCCAGGCCAGCACAACAGCCGCGGCCTTGGGGCCCTCCAGAGCTGCTCCTGCTGCAGGCCCAGGGCCCATGCCAAAGCTGGGGCAGCCAGAAAGCTGTGCCCATTTCTGTTCATTGATGCTCTGATAAGGATGGATTCTCAGGTCCTTGGAGGTTGCTGATGGATTTTACTACTCCTGAGGCCTTTTCTTTCTTGAGCTCTTCAGTTAGGGAATTCAGTGAGAAAATTGCATAAACATTTGTTCAAAACATCTGAAACAGAAAAAAGCTTCTGGAAATAAATTAAGTTTTCAATTCTTCTGCTGTTTAGAAGATAGATTTCAGAATTGTATTCAAAGCGAATATACTATATTTAAAACAATGCAGAGAGAACTGGTTTGTCCTGTGAATATTTCTTTTCCAGTTTATAGATTGCTATTGGCAATGTCCAATTGATATTGACCACCAGCACCTACTAATACAGTCTGAATTTATATAGAAATTAAGACCCTTCATGGCTGATAATCAATCAGATTTTGTTCCCACCCCCTCCTTACCATTTCCTTCATCCGGCCCCTAGCACTCCCATGGATCAGGAATAGTGTGGTCAGCTGGAGCAGGGCAGTGATTCTTTCCCTGTGCTCAGCACTGGTTGGGCTCGAGTGTTGTGTCCAGTTCTGGGCCCCCCAATTTAGGAAGGACATGGAGGGGGTGGAGTGAGTCCAGAGAAGGGCAACAAGGCTGGTGAGGGGTCTGGAACACAAATCCTGTGAGAAGAGTGTGAGGGAGCTGGGGTTTTTGATCTTGGAGAAGAGGGGGCTCAGAGGAGACCTCATAATTCTCTACAATTTCCAGACAGGGGGTGCAGTGGGTTGGGCTCTTTGTCCAGGGAACAGTTACAGGAATATAGGACACAGCCTTAGGCTGCACCTAGGGACATTTAGGCTGGACATTAGGAAATACTCTTAACCGGAATGTTGATTGGGCATTGGAATGGGCTGCCCTGGGAGGTGGGAAAGTGACCATCTTTGCAAGTGTTTAAAGAAAACCTGGATGTGGCACTCAGTGCCATGGGCTGGGTGACAAGGTGGTGTTGGGCCCGAGGTTGGACTTGATGCTCTCCAAGGTCTTTTCCAGCCTGGTGGATTCTCTGATGATGGTGACACTGCAGGGCCCTGGGGAAGCAAGGGGCCATTGTGACCCTGCAGGGCCTGGTGGCACTAAGAGGACCAGAGTGACACTGCTAACGAAATGGCACCATAGAGCCAAGGGGCCATTGTGACACTGTGGAAACAAGGAGACCATTGCTGCACTGCCAGACCTCATGGAACCAAGGATCCATTGTGACACTGCAGGGCCTTGGGGGACCAAGGCACCTTTGTGACACTGCGGGGCCCAAGGATCCAAGGAACTTTGTGAAACCAAGGGGTCCCATAGAAGCAAAGGGACATTGTGACACTGGGAGGCCTCATGGAATCATGGAGACCGTTGTTAAACTGCAGGGCCTCATGAAACCATGGTGACAGCAAGCTGGCTGGGAGTGTTGATCTGCTGGAGGGCAAGAGGGCTCTGCACAGGGCCTTGGAAAGGCTGGATCCAGGGGAACAAATACAACAATGTGAGGTTTAACAAGTCCAAGTGCCAGGTCCTGCACTTTGGCCACAACAACCCCTCCAGCACTACAGGCTGGGGACAGAGTGGCTGGACAGCAGCCAGGCAGAAAGGGACCTGCAGGCACTGATGGACAGCAGGCTGGACATGAGGCAGCAGTGTGCCCAGGTGGCCAACAAGGCCAATGGCTCCTGGCCTGGATCAGGAATGGTGTGGCCAGCAGGAGCAGGGCAGTGATTCTTCCCCTGTGCTCAGCACTGGTTGGGCAGCACCTCGAGTGTTGTGTCCAGTTCTGGGCCCCACAGTTTAGGAAGGGCATGGAGGGGCTGGAACATATCCAGAGAAGGGCAACAAGGCTGGTGAGGGGTCTGGAACACAAGTCCTGTGAGGAGTGGCTGAGGGAGCTGGAGTTGTTTATCCTGGAGAAGAGGAGGCTCAGAGGAGACAAGGCAGTGTCAGAGCACAGGTTGGACTTGATGATGTCCAAGGTCTTTTCCAACCTTGCTGATTCTGGGATTCTCTGAAACCACCCTTGCAGCAGTTGCAGGATGAGCCCTGGGCCTCCTCTTCACAAGGTCCAGCAGCCCAGGTCCCTCAGCTTCTCCTCACAGCCCCCAAGCCCATCCTGTCAGTCCTGCAGAGCCTCTGCAGCTCCTCCTCATTGCCCACAACAGGGAGCCCCACAGCCAGACACACCAGCCCAGATGGGCCCCCTGGCCTGTGGTGCCTCTGGCAAGGGAGCAGCACGAGGCGCTGCAGGAGCCTGCAGACAATTCCTGAAGCACTTGGAGGATGATCCTGCTCACCAAGGGACGTTCCCATGGTGCCAGCTCAGGAACTGAAATGGGGAGTGGGGCCAGAGAGGAAAGGGCAACCAGGGATGGGCTGATGGCAGTGGAGGGAACAGGGCTGGTCACTTAGAAGAAATTTGTAGCAGGAAAAAGAAAGCCAAGGTGAAGCAAAGGAAATGGTCAGGGCAGTTTGGGGGTGGCAGCCAGGCAGCCCTGACTCTGAGCAAAAACGTCTGCAGTGGCACAGGAAACTCCCAGCTGATGGGAACAAACTTTCTGTGTGACTTCAGAGGCCACCACAAACCTGAGGGGTTTCCCTGCTGTCCCCCAGCCCTTCCTGGCCCCAGGGGCTGATGGCATTTGTGCTCCCTCAGCTTCATCTCCCCACACCAACACCATGGGGGTGCTGACGCCTGCTCTGGGCAGTGCAAACAGGGGCTCCTGAGGCAGTGCTGCCGTGTCTGTGCCTGCAAGGATGTGGCACCTGTGTGAGCTGGGGGAGAGGCCAGGGCTGCAGAGGGGGGATGTTGTTGGCAGGTGCATGAGGACGCTGTGGGACGCTGCCCTGGGGTGTCCAGCACAGTGGGGATGGATCAGCCCCTGCTCTGCTGCTCCTTCCCCTTGTCTCCCCCAGGCACCTTGCAGAGCCCCAGCCATGCTGTTTGCCCCCAGCCTGCCCACGGCCAGCCTGGGGCTGCTCCCGGGGCTTTTCTGTGCTCAGCATTGGCCTGGGCAAAGTGTTCTGGAGAGAGCCTGGGCAAGGAGCCTGCAGCCCCCAGGCCCTGGCCTGAGGCGTCAGCGCTGCCCCAGCAGTGCCCATGGCCTGTCCCTGCTGCAGCCCCGGCACTGCCACCCCCAGCCCTGTGCCCGGCCCCGAGAGCACTCAGGCCCTACAGCAACACCAGGGCCAGCAGGGCAGCGGGGCAGGGCCACGGCAGCAGCACTGCCAACACCAAGGGCTGCTGCTGCTGCTGGGCACAGCTGCTGTGCCAGCACTGATCTGCCCCCAGCTCTGCACACAGACATTGCTGCTGCAGCTGCAGAGAAGGGAACCAAAGGAGGATCTATGCAGATAAGATGGCTGGGAGATCCTTTAGTTCCTTTAATGCTAGCAAGAGTGCAGCCTCTCATTGACGCAGTCTGTGGCCACAGGGAAGGTTGAAGGAAACAAAATAACAAATGGCACAAAAAATTACATTTATTTTTGCACAAGATTAAACAAATCAAAACATAGATAAAACCCAAAATCAAACAAAAAATTATGTGTCGGGACAATCTTCATTAAAAGTGGTTTACAGAAACTGGACAGCAGTTTAATGTTTTCGAAACTGTCCTGTCATCAGTCTCCACACTGCAGCCTTGAGCTCCTGGTTCCTCAGGCTGTAGATGAGGGGGTTCAGGGCTGGAGGCAGCACTGCATACAGAACTGACAGGACCAGATCCAGGGATGGGGAGGACATGGAGGGTGGCTTCAGGTTAGAAAAAATACCAGTGCTGATGAACAGGGAGACCACGGCCAGATGAGGGAGGCAGGTGGAAAAGGCTTTGTGCTGTCCCTGCTCCGAGGGGATCCTCAGCACAGCCCTGAAGATCTGCACATAGGAGAAAACAATGAACACAAAACATCCAAGACCTAAACAGACACTTACAGCCATTAGCCCAAGTTCCCTGAGATAGTATTTTGAGCAGGAGAGCTTGAGAATCTGGGGCACTTCGCAGAAGAACTGGCCCAGGGCATTGCCATGGCACAGGGGCAGGGAAAATGTATTTGTCATGTGCAGGAGAGCATTGAGAAAGGCAGTGGCCCAGGCAGCTGCTGCCATGTGGGCACAAGCTCTGCTGCCCAGGAGGGTCCCGTAGTGCAGGGGTTTGCAGATGGACACGTAGCGGTCGTAGCACATGATGGTCAGAATGGCAAGTTCTGACCCGAGAAAGAAGACAAGCATAAATACCTGTGAAGCACATCCTGCATAGGAGATGTGCCTTGTGTCCCAGAGGGAATTGTGCATGGCTTTGGGGACAGTGGTGCAGATGCAGCCCAGGTCGGTGAGGGCCAGGTTGAGCAGGAAGAAGAACATGGGGCTGTGCAGGAGGTGGCCGCAGGCTACGGTGCTGATGATGAGGCCGTTGCCCAGGAGGGCAGCCAGGGAGATGCCCAGGAAGAGGCAGAAGTGCAGGAGCTGCAGCTGCCGCGTGTCTGCCAAGGCCAGCAGGAGGAAGTGGCTGATGGAGCTGCTGTTGGACATTTGCAGTGTCTTGACATGAAAATCTGTATAAAAAAAAATCATAGAATAGTTCAGTTTGGAGAGGACTTTCAATATCCCAGCCCAGCTTGGTGGCACTTTCCCCCCACTGCCTGCCCAGGGCTCTGCTGCCTGCAGCTGTCCCTGCCTGCAGCTGCTTCCCTATGACCAGGGCTGGGCCCTGCCAGTGCTGCCAGATCCCAGCCCAGCCCTGGGGGCTCAGCTCTGCCCTGCAGAGCCCTCCCAGCTAAGGCAATGCCCAGAGCCAACTCTTGCTCTGCAGGCTCTAAAGGCAACGTCAGAGAAACACTGAGGAGGCTGGAAAAAAAAATCTGCTGCTGCCTATGAGGGGCATTGTGCTGATTTCTTTCACTGCCTGGTTTATTAGGATCTGAGAGAAAACTGGTTTTTTTTTTTTCTCAACCTGAGCTGAGAGATGAATATCTATGTGCAATTTCCCATCCTGGCAACACAGAGCAGTAGATTAAAAATGCAAGATTTTCCCTGTTAGGCAGCCCCTGCCTTGCTGTGCTCCCTTTAGAATCTACTTAGAAATGTTCTGTAGTGAAATCCCATTCTAGGATCAGTCCTGAACAATGCAGCATCCTCACCACAAAGGGAGAACACTTCCACACCTTACCAGCTTCCTCCTTCCCCCCAGATCTTGTCCCCCAGTGCTGGCAGCAGCTCCCAGGGCTGGCTGAGAGCTGTCCCTGGCAGGCAGCAGAATCCCTGGGCCAGCACAGCGCCCTGGGCTGCAGGACCCTGCTCTGCACCACAGCCCTGGGCACCCCTGGCTGCTCTACACCAGAGATCATCAGAGAATGTACTCACACAGTCTGTAGGCATTGGAATGTTGCAGCATGAGGAGATCACTGCAGGAGCTGCAGCTGCATTGTCCTGCAGCCAGAGGTTCCTGTGCCAAGGGCTGGCAGTGATTCTCCCCCAGTCCCTTCTCAGCCCCTTCCCAGCCCTGAGTGATTGAAGCTCTCTGTGCCTGTGTGCTGTGCCCGGAGTGGCTGCAGGCAGTGCCCCAGCCCTGCTGGGCTGGCAGAAAAGCTGCTCATCCAGAGAAATGTGGTTTTAAGCTCTTCTTGGTTACCAGGAGCTGCCTCTGGATGATGAGCTCAGCCCAGCTCATCAGCACAGACACAGCACAAGGACTTTAATGACCCTCTCAGGGCTTTGTGCTCAGGCCCTGAACATCAGTCCCTGAGAGGGAGATGAAGAAACCTCTCCAGAACTCCAAGGCAGAAGCCAACTCCAAAGTTTCTGGAAGTTTTAATGGGTCCCTCTGAGGGACACAACACAGAAAGTGTCCCCAGGCCCCAGGCAGAGCAGAGAACTGCAGGCAGTGATGACAAGTGGGGACAAAGAGAAGCCAAGGCTTGGTGCCCTGGGCCACAGCAGCCTCTGTGCCACCCAGGACACTGAGGAGACCCCTTGTCCTGAGGCCCTGGGGCCTCCTGGCACAGCCCCAGCAAGGCTGGGCACTGTCAGCCCCTTGTGCTGCCCTCAGCATCCCCCTGCCATGCCAGTGGCCTCCAGGATGTGCTGGAAGGAGTCCCTGGGGAAGGAGCCTTGGTCAGCAATGGCCCTGGGGGGCTCCTTCATGCTGCCAGGGACTGCAGGTTTTTTCAAGCACTTTGGGTTTGGCTTTTGCCTTGGAGTCTCTTAGAGGTTTGTGCAATCCTGGCCTCCAATTTTCTGCTGTAATGAATCCCTTGAGAGTCTTTGTCAGTAACAACACTCAGTGGGGCTCATTAATGCTTCAAGGTACTTCAGTTATTTTAAGGTACTTGGAGTTTCACTTTTCAAACTGACTCTAGGAAAAGTTTGTGCAATCATGGCCACCAATTATCTCATCTTTAACAAGTCCCTTGGGATTCTTGGTCAGTAACAACACTCAGTGGGGCTCATTCTTACTTCAGAGTACTCAAAGTTTATTACATAACCTTTTTTTGAAACTGATCCTTAGAGGTTTGTGCAGTCATGGTCCCAATTATCTGCTTTAACAGGTCCCTTGGGATTCTTAGCCAGAAACAACACTCAGTGGGGTTTATTAATACTTCAGGGTACTCAGGGTTAGTTTAAGTACTTCTTTTTGCCACTGAGTCTCTGAGAGTTTTTTGTGCAATCCTGGCCTCTAGTTCTCTACAGACCTTATGAAGATCCTGTGTTTGGGATAGACCATCGTGGGATCCAATAATGCTGTGAGACACTTTGAGTGTTTCCTCTGACTTTGACTCCTGGCAAGGTTTGTGCAATTTTCTCTCAGGCCCTGAGGTTCCAGGGCTCAGCACCAAATGCACCATGGGGCTCATTCGGATCAAGCAAGTCCTGAGAAACCATGTCTGTGCCTTGATTTCCATCTGGTCTTGTGCAGGTCATTAGGGAGTCTTTTTTCCTAGAGTTCTGGAGAAGAATTTCAAAGAATTTCTAAGAAATCCACATTCTGATTTTCATTGGGGTATTCCTCTCTTTAAAGTAGAGGTGATTGCAGCATTCAGTGATTGATATTGACCCAGGGTCTCTCCTCAGGAGGTCTGGCCTGCTCAGAGAAGCTGTGCCTTGAAGTCTGACCCAATGTGGACCTTGCTACACATTCCCCAACCCCATCCTGTCTCTCATTTGCCTGGGACATGCTTTGCACAGAGAACTGGCTAAACTCAGACAAAGAATGTTTTTCTTTCTTTCTTAGCAATCTAAAACTCCTAAATTTCAGACAATCTCCTCATGTGTGTGCCAAGCCCAAGCTGCCACCAAGGAGGTTCCCCTTCCCCAAGGCAGAACCATGCAAGGAATGTTTCAGACACACAGGAAGTTCTGCAATAAACACAAATCCAGAGTTGGCTGAAGGCAGAATTAGAGCAACTGGTGAAGGACAGACAAGCTTTGAACTCCTTGCAGCTCAAAGCTCCAGCTGGGTTGTTGGGAGGTGTGTGAGTGAGGCAAGAGTGAGGGGAAGGGAACTGCAGAGAGCCCTGGAAGTGCTTCTGTGCAGCCAGGCTGTGGGGAAAGGGAACTGCAGGCCTGGCCTGGGCCAGAAGCAAGGCTGGATCATCATCCCAAGCTGCCCTGGGCCATTGCAAGGGGCTGTGGCCATGGACACTGCACTGAGCCCACTGTGGCAGCCTCTTGCTCAGGGCTGGTGTCAGTGCCCAGAGGCAGAGGGGATCCCTTGCTGGGGGCTTGTGCCATGGCCACCTGCCCTGTGCCGCGCTGGCTGCTCAGGCCCCGCGGAACCAGCAGCAAACGCCACTGCCAGGGCCAAAGGCCAGCTCAGGCAGACAGAAAGGGGCAGGGCTAGGCACTGTTTCCATGGCAGCCCTCACTGGGACACCACCCCTGGGTCACCTGGCATGGCAATTGCCATGGAAACCTGGATCATGGGAAATGCAAGGGTGGACAAAGGGTGCACCCACATGCAGCAGGCAAAGGCAGCCCCTTCTGTGGCCTTTGCTGGCCCTTCCTTCCCCAGGGGCTGCCAGAGCCAGGCTGGCCCAGGTGACCTTGAGGCTTTGCAGGGCTCAGGCGCAGCGGCTGTGCCAGGCTCAGGGCTGAGGTCACACTCTGGGGGCTGGGGCAGAGCCCAGGCACAAAGGAGCCCTGAAGCAGCAGCAGCAGCTCTGCAGTGCTGGCCACCAGGCTGGGCTGCCAAGGGAGGCTTGTGGCCATGGCCTGGGAGCAGCTGCTGCTGCCAAGGTGCCTTTGGTGCCTCAGGCTCTCCCTGGCACAGCTGCCAGCACGGCACTCTGCACTTGTGCCCGAGGCCTTCACTGTCTTGGGGCTGGCCTGGGGCTTTTCCTGCAGCGGGATCTGCCCTGGCCCTGGCACAGAATAGGCAGTTCCTGCTAGAGTAGGAGGCTCATTCTGGAATGAGCTAAAACAACTCCAACAAGGCCCTGTTTCTTTCAAAATATCTTCCTAAAACAATATATTCTAATATTTTGGAGTAGTTACCTCTTTTTTTTGGTTTTTACTATATTGTGGGAGTAAATCTTTTGTCTAATCCTGATCACAATCAATCATAGCTGTATTTATAGATATATATCTGGTATTCCATCCTTTGCGACAAATTGCATTTTGGTTCAATTCCACCTTTCCAATTTTTTCCCACAAGCCTTTGACAAAGTCTTGGTCTAGGATTGGATCCAGCTGCTCCCAGTCTCCTCTCATAGATGGAATTTTTAAAGTTTAGGCATCCTGGAGGGGTTTGAGGATCCACGGTGGCTTTTGGGTGTCATTTCTCCACTTCATGACTCAGAAGGAGCTTTTCCAATGAAGAAATGAAGCTTTTGCCTCCCATTCTGCCCATGACAGGCACCCCTGGGAGTGTCTGGGACATCCCGGCTCTTTGGCAGCCTGGGGACTCCTGGGATGTCACCGGGGAGCCCCCGTGAGTGCCTGTGACAGATGGGTGCCTTTGCAGCCCAAGGTGCCCTGGGATGTCCCCATGGAATGGCTGTGACTGCCTCTGAGCACAGAGCTCTTTAGCATCCCCAGAAAGCCCTGGGAGGTCTCCATGGAGCCCCTGTCTCTGCCTGTGACATTCCAGCTCTTGAACAACCTGGAGACTCATGGAAAGTCTTCATGAAACTCCTTTGATGGTCTGTGACAGCTTGGTTCCTTACCAGGCAAACATCACCAGCCCCCTGTTGCTATGGTCAGCTCCAGCCCTTCCCTCCAGTCCTGTCCCTGGGCACCAGAGGGAAGAGGTTCCCACAGCCCCAGCCAGGGACCCGCTCCCAAGGCTGTTCCAGGACAGCCAGGGCTGGCACCAGCTGGGATGCTCGGTTTCCACGGGCCAGATTTGGGAGTGGGTTTCCCCAATTTCGTGCTCCTGCTAAAACCGTGTCACTGCTCGCTGCCCTCCAGCCTCCCACTGAAAGTACAAAAGGCAAAGATCCCAGGCTGGTATAAGAACAATTTATTTCAAACAGCAAAAAAATAAGCAACAAATAGGAACAGAAACAATATTAAGGAATATAACAATATTAAAGAAATAAAATGTAATAGAAATTATATAGTAATATAACAATTAAAACCAACATAGGAACAGAAGGGATAAGACAAACGATATAAAAGGAAAAAATTAAACAAGAACGACTGGCTCTTCCAGGCCATATTATTCCTCCTACCTGGAAAGGACACCCTTCTCATGGGGAGAGAGAGAGAGTCCCTTTCCTGCCCCTTGCAATGATCTGAGATGGGATCAAATACAATTATGGGGCCATGGCCAGACCCTCACACTCTTCAATCCCACCTCACATCATTTCCAGGTAAATGGAAAGGGACAGGTGCCCTCCCAGAATGAATGACAGGGAATTGTGGCTAAGCAGGGCTCTTCCCAGTGTGCATCCTCTGATGGGGGATGAGGTTGGAGACACACATGAAGCTGTTCCCACAGTAGGGGCACTTGCAGGATAGCCCTTATTTGTGCCTCCGTTGGTGTTGGGTACAGTGAGAGCTGGCAGTGAAGCTCTTCCCACACTGGGGACACTCGTAGGGCCTCTCCCCAGTGTGGATGCGCCGGTGGGTTGTAAGGGTGGAGTTGTGTTTGAAGCCCTTCCCACAGTCAGGGCAGCGGAAGGGCCTCTCCTCTGTGTGAATTCGCTCGTGAAGGAGGAGACTAGAGCTGGTCAGAAACCTCTTCCCACACTGGGGACATCCATAGGGCCTCTCCCCAGTGTGGATCATTTGGTGGCTGATCAGCAGGGACCTCTGGTTGAAGCCCTTCCCGCATTCCCCACATTTGTATGGCCTTTCCTCAGCATGGATGTTCTGGTGGCGGATCAGGCTGGAGCTGTGGCTGAAGCTCTTCCCACATTCCCCACACTCATGTGGCCTCTCCCTGGTGTGGGTCCTCTGGTGGACAGTCAGGTTGAAGCTGTCGCTGCAGCCCTGCCCACATTCCCCACACACGTAGGGCCATTCCCCAGTGTGGATCCTCTGGTGGCGCATCAGGTGGGAGTTGCTGCTGAAGCTCTTCCCACACTCCAAGCACTCATAGGACTGCTCCTTCTCATGAAGCTGCTCATGGACCACCAGATCTGAGCTCTGGCTCGATCTCTGGCCACGTTCCTGGCACAGGGTGGGTCTTTCCTCCTCAGAGCACCCTGGGATGGGTTTGGAGCCCCTCCTCCTGTGGGATCTCTGGGGCATTTCCTCCCCATTGGATTCCTGTGCTGTGGATCCACTCAAAACAGATTCTTCCTCGAGGTCCTTCTGAAGGGATTTGTCCTTCCTGGTTTCCATCCTCAGCTCTTTGTCTGGGGAAGGAAGAACAAGGAGAGGATGGGAATTGCTTCCGAGTCAGGGAGAAAGGGGAAGGAGATCCCCCCAGTGCATCCCTGGCAGGACGGCGTTGGCAGCAGGGTTGTCCTGCAGCCAGGGGCCATGCTGGGCTGGGAAATGAGGAGAGAGGGGGAAAGGGGCAGTGATTTCCTCCTCACCTGCCTGGCTGTCCCAGGGCATCTTCCTCTTCCTTGCAGCCTTCTCCTCCATCTGGTCAAGGTTTGGGAATGGGAAATCCTGGTTTGGGGAAAAACAAGGGATGAGTAGATTGAGTTTAAATGTTCCTCTGCCCAAGTCCATCTCTAGAAGCCAGCAGACATCTGGTGCCCATATAAACCTCTCAAACACCAAGATTCAGCCCTGAATACGCCTCCAAGGAATTCCCCATCTCTGGTCTCTCCCCTTTGTTTTTCAGAGTTCCCCCCTTTCCCAGCTGCTGGGGGTCACGCTTGTATTGAGGTTTCCCCGTCTACTCGGTCCCTGCCATCCCCAGGCTGCTGGGAGTCCCAGGAATACAAAATGTCCCCCCCTTTTCCATCTCCCCACTTAGGGGTGCTGGGCGATTTTGGTGTCCCTGGGGTCCCTTCTCCCCTTTTTCTCTGCTTCAGGGTGCAGAGAGTCCAAGGATTCCCCCCTGCCCCTCTCCAGGGTGTTGAGGCTCCCACGAATCATGACGCTTCCCCCTCTCTGGGCTCCCCACTTTGGGGTCCTGGGGGACACAGGGCTCTGCTCCTCTAAGCTGCCTCTGCCAGAAGCTGCCACTGGGACCCCTCAAGGTCACCCCAAGAGGCATTTTCCACTCAACTTTGCAGTTCTTCATTCTCCAAAAATCCCTCCCCCAAAGAAAACCCCAACTCAGGGACCTCCCAGATTATCTGGGTCAAGCTCCCTGTCCTGGTTTAGAAAGACAGGTGTCTGCTAAGGAAGGAAGGAGCCTCCCTTGAAATGGAAAATATAAACCCCCACATAAAACCCACATAATTTTGAAATTAATGGGCTCTCAGGCAAAGATATAGGAATAACAGTTCTTTAGTAAGAAAATTAAACTAAAAATTCAGTAGTGAAAAAAAGAAATGCTGACAGAGTCAGAATCCAACCTGACACCCGGTTAGGCAGGGTGTTGGTAGCAGTGCAATCAAATCGTGGCTGCAGTCCTCCTGAAGTCACAGATGTGGTTTTGTTGAAGCAATGATCCTGTACAAGGGTGCAGTTTTCCTCTGAAGCTCCAGTGGTGGTGTAGATGGGTCTGGTGTTCCTCTCGGAATCCAGTGGAAACAGGCTGCTTCTGGTGTGTTAAATCTCAGATTATATCCAGGTAAGAATGCTTGGCTCCTCCCCCTGGGTGGAGCATCTCACAGTAGGGTGATGTAATTTTGTCAGTCATTCAGTGAGACTCAATGGCCCATTAACAGAAGATATCTCCCTGGAGGGAGTGTGGGTGGTGGAAGAGATAAAGAACACGGCCCCACCTGGTTTTAACAGCTGGCCCATTAACAGAAGATACCCCTCCCTGAGTTATGAAAGATGGGTCATGGAAGAGATAAAGAACACTGCCCCACCTGGTTTTAACAGACGGTAATAGAATTCAAAGTTTTGGTTACATCTTGCATTGCAACCCAAGACAATTGGTCAAATGCATATTCATGAAGATTTTACATATTTAAGCATTCATTTGAGTGCACATTTTCAGGAAATTCTTTATCTTAGTTCAACCCCTGACCTCACCTTCTTAGAGTACATGCCACAATGCAGATGTGATTTGGAGACTTTTGTATTTTATTTCTTCAAAACACGTCCTGGTCTGTGGTTTGACAGTTATTGATTTCCAAAGGGTCGGTGGTGGATTCCTCCTGGCTCTTTCCCTGTTATTTGCCCAGTTCTTTTCAATGTTATCATCCAGATGTTTTAGCCAGTTTTACTTTCAATCAACATTAGCTATTTCACTATTGTCAGTCAGTTACAGAAAAAAAGGCATTCGTTCTTATTTCACAACCACACTCACTTTTGCAAAAGTTTATATTATAATACATAGCACATTTCAATATTTCAATATAATATAGTCTATTTTATAATAAAATTTTATAATATACTCTCTTTTAATATTTTGCAAAAGCCTAAACTATAATTTATATATAACATAATATAAATAAATAATAAAAATATATAATAATAAATACATAATTTAAATAGAATATTTTTCACACTAAAATATGCAATCTCCCCAGGGATTAGGGTAATAACCAACAAATTATACTATATCAAAAGCAGTTCAAAAGAGATTACAAACTGTACTATACCAAAATAATTTGCAAAAGCCAATATATAACAGCCAAAGTCAAGAACTACACAATTATTTCTAACAGGTCTCCTGGCCTAACAGAACACCAGGACTGTGCTAAGTTATCAGATTTAAGGAATTACAAGTATGCATGGTAGGACTACTGAGAATACATGAAAAGTATTTAAAAGAAAAGGCAAAAATCATCTTGACAGGTTAAGATTGTCTTGGGTTAAAAAGTCACATAAAGGCGTAAAACAGAAAAATCCTTAAACTGTGCTTTGCAATATTCCACCAACCCCAAAAACTGCCCTAAATACTTCTTTTTTTGGTCTGGGGTAATGGTACTTGTCAAATTCCTTGTATTCTTTCAGGATCAATGTACCATAACCCTCCAGTCAAAACATGTCCCAGACATTTCCCCAAATATTCCCAAATCTTTCACCTTTTTCTCTACCATCTGTACCTTCTTTTCAGACACTCCAAGTCCCCTTTTTAGCAAGGAAATTAAGCAGCTTCACAAAAAAAAAAGCTTCATCAGCCACCTTTTCCTGCTCCCCAATAAAAGCAAATCTAATTCAAATTCTACTTCAAAATCTAATTCTAATTCTAAATGCAACATCTGAATTCTCAAGGGTAGGGTAAATTCTCTTCATATTTTCTGTGTCATTTCTCACTGCTATTAATTTGCATTCCCACTTCAGCCATCAAATCCCTTCCCAGTAAATTACACTCAAAATTAGGAACAAAGTGGAATTTGTGCATTTCAAACCTATCCCCCACCTCTGCTAAAGTGCACTCACTCATCCTTTCCACTCACCGCTTGAATAATCCCAGATCTTTTTGACAATTTTCCCTCTTTAGGGATAAAATTTAAAGTTTCAGGATAAAAATTTAACAATCCATCTCCATTATCCTCTGGACTTCTATCTGTCCGTGATCCCATTGTCTCCCCTGTCTACTCCTCTCTTTCCTTTCTCTTTTCTCTTCCTTCCACGCAAACCTAACTTTACACTTTCTACACCTTCCCTCCCAATTTTCTTCCCCAGTTTCCCAACTCCAGGGAACCGGCTCCCTTCTTCCACACAACAAGAGATGCTCCTGGAATTCTCTAATCCTCAGTCACTCTCCTCTTACTCTTGCATTGTCTGCTCCTTCATCATCTCCAAGTTGTTTATCCCTGCTCTTTCCAGTCTAAGACCAACCCCAACCCTGGGGGATTCTAAACACAACTGCTGGAGATTCCAACCCCAACCCTGGGGGCTCCAATCCTGGGGAATCCAGCCCTGGGAGATTCTAAACCCAACCTAGGGTGTCGAGTTTAGGGGGTTGTTATGGGTTAACAGTATTTAAATTTTTTTTAAAACAGGAATATAGAATACTGCCCTGTCAGGACCTTGGACTTGCTTTAGAGGGGGCAGATGCCTATCAGAGACTTGTTCTCAGCTATTGGCCTGTGGTCTGGCCACTGAGAGAACTGATGCGACTTTTGGGAATTCCCAAATACAAAGCAGAGACTTGGGGGAGACCGCCCTCTTGTCCCTCCGCCTCGACAGAGGTCAGAGGCCTGTCCTGGCTCCCTCCCGGCGGGGATGGGGCCGGGCCGGGCCCGGCCGGGTCTCCGGGAGCCGCTGCCTCGCCTCGGAGCGGTGCCGGGCCGGCTGAGCTCCTTTCTTCCCCCGGCTGCCCGCAAAGGAGAAGCTGCGCTGGTAACACCCAGCCGAGCCTGGGGCTGCCCCACGCTGCCGCAGGGCCGAGGGAGATGCCCCCGGGCCTCCTTCCCCCTCTGGAAGCGGCGCCAAGCCCAGGCTGGCTGTTCCCATCTCTTTGAGACCAAAGGGTAGAGAGAGGGAAGAAAGACCAGCTGAGCAAAGGATTTTTCGCTGCTGTTCCTGAACCTTTCTCTCTCCTGGCTCCGAGATTTTTGCAGTGCCCGCCAGGCAGAGCCCACATGACTCTCTGCAGTCCTGGCGAGAATGTTAACTCTTCCCTGACACAGATTGAGACTTTTTAGAACTCTAACTCTCTTCACAGAGAGACAAAAGGCTGAATTAAAGAGATGTAAAGGGACAATATGAAGACACCAGAGTCGGTAAAAGAAGAGTGATTTCTCAGGCAGGAGAGAGGATGAGTTGCCTCAGTTTTTAGGCATAAAAACCCTGAGTTTTAGTAACAGACTGTATTGTGACTTGCTAGAAATTTCCTTTAAACCGCAGACAATGTGACTGGGGAGATGCTCTGTAGATTTTTTGAGCAAAGGGGTTTTTTTGTGATTTACTGAGTGAATGTTGAATTAGAAACTGTAATGTGATCTTAGATGTTTTAACAGACAAAGATAAGAAGCCTTTTGTGTCCGTGAAGAATTGAGAAGATATCTCTGCTCTTTAAGATAAGAAATTCTTTGCATGTAAAGGTGTGCATTTTTAAACAAAGAAACCCCAGTGTGAGCCTACAGCCCATTATGTAGTCATGGGAAGGCTACGTGATTTGGGAATACTACAAAATTGCAGGTTTTGGGCAGGCCACTTTTTGTAGGAGCTGAAAGCCACAAAAGAGACTGCGTTTTTTGTACAAGTCACTTAACACATCAAGAGATGAAAGGGAATGAAATCCGGGATCGTTCCCAGAAGCAACAGCACCTTTGCTGTTTGCTTTGTGGCCTTTGCTGGCCCTGCCTTCCCCAGGGGCTGACAGAGCCAGGCTGGCCCAGGTGACCTTGAGGCTTTGCAGGGCTCAGGCGCAGCGGCTGTGCCAGGCTCAGGGCTGAGGTCACACTCTGTGGGCTGGGGCAGAGCCCAGGCAGAAAGGAGCCCTGAAGCAGCAGCAGCAGCTCTGCAGTGCTGGCCACCAGGCCGGGCTGCCAAGGGAGGCTTGTGGCCATGGCCTGGGAGCAGCTGCTGCTGCCAAGGTGCCTTTGGTGCCTCAGGCTCTCCCTGGCACAGCTGCCAGCAGGGCACTCTGCACTTGTGCCCGAGGCCTTCACTGTCTTGGGGCTGGCCTGAAGCTTTTCCTGCAGCGGGATCTGCCCTGGTGCTGGCACAGGAAAGGCAGTTCCTGCTGGAGCATGAGGCTCTCCCTGGAATGGGCTCAAACAACTCTAACAAGGCCATGTTTCTTTCAAAATATCTTCCTAAAACAATATATTCTAATATTTTGGAGTAGTTACCTCTTTTTTTTGGTTTTTACTATATGGTGGGAGTAAATCTTTTGTCTAATCCTGATCACAATCCATCATAGCTGTTTTTATAGATATATATCTGGTATTCCATCCTTTGCGACAAATTGCATTTTGGTTCAATTCCACCTTTCCAATTTTTTCCCACAAGCCTTTGACAAAGTCTTGGTCTAGGATTGGATCCAGCTGCTCCCAGTCTCCTCTCATAAATGGAATTTTTAAAGTTTAGGCATCCTGGAGGGGTTTGAGGATCCACGGTGGCTTTTGGGTGTCATTTCTCCACTTCATGACTCAGGAGGAGCTTTTTCAATGAAGAAATGAAGCTTTTGCCTCCCAATCTGCCCATGACAGGAACCCCTGGGAGTTTAAGGGACATCCGGGCTCTTTGGCATCCTGGGGACTCCTGGGATGTCACCGTGGAGCCCCCGTGAGTGCCTGTGACAGATGGGTGCCTTTGCAGCCCAAGGTGCCCTGGGATGTCCCCATGGAATGGCTGTGACTGCCTCTGAGCACAGGGCTCTTTAGCATCCCCAGAAAGCCCTGGGAGGTCTCCATGGAGCCCCTGTCTCTTTCTGTGACATTCCAGCTCTTGAACAACCTGGAGACTCTTGGAAAGTCCCCATGGAATCCCTCTGAGGGGCTGTGATAACTTGGTTCCTGAGCAGGTAAACATCACCAGCCCCCTGTTGTTGTTTATCCAACCCAAACCTGCCCCAACTCAGCTCCAGCCCTTCCCTCCAGTCCTGTCCCTGGGCACCACAAGGAAGAGGTTCCCACAGCCCCAGCCAGGGACCTGCTCCCAAGGCTGTTCCAAGGCAGCCAGGGCTGGCACCAGCTGGGATGCTCGGTTTCCACGGGCCAGATTTGGGAATGGGATTCCCCAATTTTGTGCTCCCACTAAAACCATGACAGTGCTCGCTGCCCTCCAGCCTCCCATTGAAAGTACAAAAGGCAAAAATCCCAGGCTGGGATAAGAAAACAATTTACTGAGAACAGCAAAAAGATAAGCAACAAATAGGAACAGAAACAATATTAAGGAATATAACAATATTAAAAAAATAAAATATAATAGAAATCATATAGTAATATAACAATTAAAACCAACATAGGAACAGAAGGGATAAGACAAACGATATAAAGTGAAAAATGAAACAAGAACGACTGGCTCTTCTAGGCTATGTTATTCCTCCTGCCTGGAAAGGACACCCTTCTCATGGGGAGAGAGAGTGTCCCTTTCCTGCCCCTTGCAATGACCTGAGATGGGATCAAATACAATGATGGGGCCATGGCCAGACCCTCACATTCTTAAATCCCACCTCACATCATTTCCAGGTAAATGGAAAGGGACAGGTGTCCTCCCAGAATGAATGACAGGGAACTGTGGATCAGCAGGGCTCTTCCCAGTGTGCATCCTCTGATGGGGGATGAGGTTGGAGACACACATGAAGCTGTTCCCACAGTAGGGACACTTGCAGGATATCCCTTATTTGTGCCTCCGTTGGTGTCGGGTACAGTGAGAGCTGTAAGTGAAGCTCTTCCCACACTGGGGACACTTGTAGGGCCTCTCCCCAGTGTGGATGCACCAGTGGGTGATGAGGGTGGAGTTGTGCTTGAAGCCCTTCCTGCAGTCAGGGCAGCGGAAGGGCCTCTCCTCAGTGTGAATGCGCTCGTGAAGGAGGAGATTTGAGCTTGTCTGAAACCTCTTCCCGCAGTGGGAACACTTGTAGGGCCTCTCCCCAGTGTGGATCATCTGGTGGATGATCAGTTTGGACCTCTGGTTGAAGCCCTTCCCACATTCCCCACATTTGTATGGCCTTTCCTCAGCATGGATGTTCTGGTGGCGGATCAGGCTGGAGCTGTGGCTGAAGCTCTTCCCACATTCCCCACATTCATATGGCCTCTCCCCAGTGTGGGTCCTGAGGTGGACAATCAGGTCAGAGCTGTCTGTGCAGCCCTGCCCACATTCCCCACACACGTAGGGCCGTTCCCCAGTGTGGATCCTCTGGTGGCGGATCAGGCAGGAGTTCTTGCTAAAGCTCTTCCCACACTCCAAGCACTCATAGGACTGCTCCTTCTTATGAAGCTGCTCATGGACCACCAGGTCTGAGCTCTGGCTCGATCTCTGGCCACGTTCCTGGAACAGGGTGGGTCTTTCCTCCTCAGAGCACCCTGGGATGGGTTTGGAGCCACTTCTTCTTTGGCATCTCTGAGGCTTTTCCTCCCCATTGGATTCCTGTGCCAGGGAGCCACTCAAAACAGCCTCTTGAATGACGTTCCGCTCTGATGATTTTTCCTCCCTGGTCTCCATCCTCAGCTCCTTGTCTGGGGAAGGAAGAACAAGGAGAGGATGGAATTTCCTCTGTGCAAGAGGGAAGGGGAAGGAGATCCCCCCAAGTTCATCCCCTTCAGGACGGCGTTGGCAGCGGGATTGTCCTGCAGCTGGGGGCCATGCTGGGCTGGGAGATGGAGCAGGAGAGAGGGGGAAAGGGGCAGTGACTTCCTCCTCACCTGCCTGGCTGTCCCAGGGGATCTTCCTCTTCCTCATAGCTTCCACCTCCATCTGGCCAAGGTTTAGGAACGGGAAATCCTGGTTTGGGGAAAAACAAGGGATAAGCACATTGAGTTTGAAGATCAGCCTGACCAAGTCCATCTCTAGAAGTCACCTGGAATCTGGGGTCCATAAAAACCTCCCAAACACCAATATTCTGCCCTGAAAATGCCTCCAAGGAATTCCCCATCCCGGGTCTCTCCCCTTTGGTGTTCAGGGGTTCCCCCCTTTCCCAGCTGCTGGGGGTCATGCTTGTACTAGGGTCCCTCATCTACTCAGTCCCTGCCCTCCCCAGGTTGCTGGGAGTCCCAGCAATTGGAAAAGTTCCCCCCTTTTCCATCTCCCCATTTAGGGATGCAGGGGGATTTTGGGGTCTCTGGGGTCCTTGTCCCCTTTTTTTTGGCTGTGGAGTGCAGGGGGTCCAAGGAGTCCCCCCTGCTCCTCCAGGCTGCCTCTACTGTCAGCCACCACCAGGACCCTCAATGTCCCCCCAAGGGGCATTTTCCACTTATCTTTGAAGTTCTTCATTCCTCAAATATCCCTCCTAAGAAACCAAGCCCAGGGACCCCCCAAGATATCTGGGCCGAACTTGGTTTTGAAAGACAGGTGTCTGCTAAGCAAGGCAGGAGTCTCCCTTGAAATGGAAAATATAAACCCTCTCCCTCTGAATTATAATTTTGAAATGAATGAGCTCTCAAGCAAAGATATGGGAATAGAAATAACAATGCTTTAGTAGGAAAAGCAAAATAAAAATGCAGTAGTAAAAAAAATAAGCAGACACAGTCAGAATACCTGATACCCAGTTAGGCAGGGTGTTGGTAGCAGTGCAATCAAATTGTGGCTGCAGTCCTCCTGTGTAGCGGTGCATGAGCGGTGCTCACAAGTTTTGGGTTTATGTTATTTATGTTGGGAAAAAGGTCTTTTCTAAACCCCTCTGTTTATCCATGTTTATCCCCTCCCCTGGAGCCTGCCAGTCATCCAGGGAAGCCTCTCCCCCTTCTGGAAATCTCGGGGAGACCGGGCTCCTGATTGGAACAGGTTCTAGGAATCCCCTCCCCCCCTCCTCTCCAGAGATTGGCCCTTTTGTGTGTCAATCTACCCCCCAACTCCTCCCTTTCTATCCCCCTATTGGTGGAAAGTTTATGTACACGCCCCCTGGTACCTGTCTACTTAAGGGGGGCGTGGGCGGGGCTTCGGTCTCTCTCTCTCACCCACCACCTATGAGGAATAAACATCTGTGAAACCTCAGAAGAGAGCCTTCCTTTCCTCCGCCATAGCCACTAATTTACATCTAGTGCTAGCCAGCCAGAAAGCCCACCGCGTGGGTATTGCTGCAGAACTGTCCAGTGGCTCTACCGACTGCTGCCAGAAGCCGGGCAAGGCAAGGGATCACTGATAGAGTGACCCACGGGGCAGAGAAACGCCATACGTGGCGCCCAACGTGGGGCACACCACGTGGACACGAGCTACTGCAGCACGAGGCAAAGCACTCCGTGGCAGCGTGAGCTCTCTGCACGGGAAAAAAGTCTGAGAACACCACCAGACCCCGTGGACTTAATTCTCGCCTGCGTTGGAAGCCTCCACGCAGTGCCGCAGGATTGCCAGACAGCCACGTGCTTACCAGAAAAGCAGCTCCGTGGAGTACGTTTTCTGGTAAGAGAAGAAGGCAGCTTTTCCAAGCGCCCGGAAAAGTCTTCTTCAGGCGAAGGACCGCCAGCACCTTCTTTTTTGTTCGCCAGCACCGGACGGGTGAGTATAATCACCTTTTATTTTGGGGTTCCTAGGGGAGCTGGATTTTTTCTCCCCTTAGGACAATTTTGGGGGGCTCTTTCAGAGCCAAGAAACGCGTTTCGCCTGTGGAGAAGCCTTATGCCCTCCCAGGTCCAGGTTGTCTTGAGTGCGGCAATTTTTTTCTTTCAGTTTTTTTTTCTTTCGGTTTTGTTTCAGACGCGGGGCTCCGTCGCGTGGGCACGGTTTCGTTTTCCCGTTGTCGGTTTTTGTTTGAATTAGCCGCGCTCCGAAGGCGCAGGGAAGTGGTCTCTGGTCTCGGGTTTTAAGCCGCGGGTTTTTGTTTTTTGTTTGCTATTTTAGTTTTTGAGGTGCGCGCGGGACGGTTGAGAAAATGGGTGCTAAGCTCTCAACCGAAGAAAAGGAAGTTTGCAAATTATTGGTTCTTGTGCTGAAAGGCTCCGAGTTTAAGATCTCAAAAAAGGAGCTAAAAAAGTTCGTTAAACTGCTCTTTTTGTATTTTCCAAAATTGCCCCCTGCACAAGCGGTGTGCATTCAGTTTTGGGATGCAGCCTACTCGAAATTTTTTCAATTAGGCAAAGCGGGGGACTCACATGCGGCAAAATTAATTTTTTGGATTATGCAGATTCGATCTGCCCTGTTAGAAAAGCAGAAAGTACAGGAAGAGCAGCAAAAACAGTTTTCCCCCGTTTCTCCTTCCCTTTCTACCGCTCCCTCTTTCCCCGAAACGGAAAACTTGCGGGCATCGGCAGGAGAAGCCTCTCCTGTCGGCTCTGGCTCCCCGCAGGTATCCGGATCCCCCCGCCTGAAAAGTCTTAGCCGGACTGCTCAGGAGGCTCGGCTTAGCCCTGGCTCGGCTTTCCGAGTTTCTACCCTTCCCCCCTCTTACCCAGTGCCCAAACCCCGCGTCCGTTTCGGTTTCGCCGAAAAGGATGGTGCGTCACGGGACGGCGCTTCCCCTTTCTCCCCCTCTCCCCATGTGGAAGATGGCGGCGACCGCATGGTGCAGTCGCATGTAAATTTCGCGCCTTCTTCTTCCCAGGATTCCTTGTTCCCTCCTCCTTCCGCCCCTTCCCAAACTCCTCCCTACCAAAGCTCCGCCCCAGTCCCAACCCCCCGAGTGATGTCAGCACTCGGAGCCACGCCCATGCCCGCGCCGGAGTCACGTTGGTCTTCCGGTTCCCACGGTGGGGAAACCGGAAGGGGGGGGCCGGGAACCCAAAGCCCATGCCGGAGTGAGCTCCTTTCACTTGCCCCTGTTACATATAACAGGTCAAGGAGTGGAAACACTACGCAGGCGACCTGGCAACACTTTTCGCAAGGTGTCATTAGGGAGTTGTGCAAAGCCCACCGGGATTACGGGAGGGAAAGCCCGTATTTCAGGGGTTTGTTAAAGGCAAACCTCGCAGATACAGTTGCAGTCCCATCTGACTTGCGGCAGCTTTTTTCCTGCCTCATGTCCTCCACAGAATTTCAGCTGTGGGAGGCGGCGTGGAAAAGCTTGCTGCGGTCTGAATTGTCCGGTTTATTACTAGATCCTGTAACTGCTACAGATGAAGACGGGGACCCTATCACCCTTGATCATTTATGCGGGGAGGGCAGATGGGCTAAGGCTTCAGACCAGGCTGGAAAAATTCCAGCGCCGGTGCTGGAGAAAATAAAGCAAGCTGCCGAAAAAGCATTTATAGGACTACAGGGACAAGTGCCTTTGCCCAGCTACGCCGACATCCGGCAAGGACCTGCAGAGCCGTTCGTTGCCTTTGTGGAGAGGATGACGAGGGCTATTGAGACGCAGGTGTGGAAAGAGGACGCAAGGGCAAGCGTGTTGGAAGTGATGGTCCGGAAAAATGCCAATGAGCAGTGCAGGACTGCCATCCTCAGCTTGCCCCTGGACCCTCCGCCGACGGTGCAGGACTTTCTCCGTGTCTGCGAGGCAAAGGTTCCCTTCATGTCTGCTACGACGGAGCAGTCACCAGGGCAGCTGCAGCGAGCCAATCCGAGAGTTGCAGCATTGGACTCACAGGGTTTCTCCAGGAAGCAGCCGGCAAAGAAACATCCTTCTCGGGCGGGAAAAGATTGTTGTAGTCTCTGTGGGCAAAGCGGCCACTGGCAGCACTCTTGCCCGATGCGGACTGCGTTCCAGCAATTCGTGGCCACTCAAGCGGGTGGGGGTGGGGGCGGAGGTGCAGGTGGGGGGTTGCAGGGGAGCCTTCAAGCGGCTCCAAAAAACTAGGGAGTGAGCGCGGGACCACCCTGCGTGAAGATGCAAAACGGGTGGCCCGGACCAGGAGGGGGAGGGGAGGAAAAGGAAACAAGGCTGACCTGTCTTTTCTGTCTACCAGGACCGACACCAGAGTCCCCCTGGACTCTGATTCACCGGACTTGACACCTAGGGAGATCGACCTCTCCGATTCAGTTTTAACCACCGACTCGCGGTATGAGCCGTTTAGGTTAAAACTCACTGACTCGCTGCTGTTGAAGGACAGCGACTGGCATTTAGTTTCGGTAAACCCCAGTGAACAGGGCACTTGGCATCGGATAGGATGTAAGTACATGGTACTCGGAGATTGTAAGTACACCCCGTTCGACCTCGAAGTCGCCCCGGGGATTGTTGACTCTGATCCCGAGCGCTTCGTGGTTTGGCTGCATTGTACTTCCCCTCCTGCTTTTCTCCCGAAGGGGCAGATAATCGCCCAGGTAATTCCCATCCCTGATTTCCTCACAGAAGGAAGTCCATCGGTGGGGAGGGTACAGGCAATTTCTACCGCGAAACCGCAGTTGGAATGCCAGATGCAGATGGGGGAGGAGATCGTGGACATCAAAGCCCTCCTGGACACGGGTGCAGATGTAACCGTGATCCCGTCCCGGGAGTGGCCTTCACAATGGGCCCTGCAAAGCGTGGATGGACACGTTCAAGGTGTTGGGGGCATTCAATTGGCAAAACAGTCAAAGAGTGTTGTGCAAATTATGGGGCCAAATGGGCAATTGGCAAATATCCGCCCATTTGTTTTGGATTATAAGGAACCATTGCTTGGGCGAGACCTCATGGCACAGTGGGGAGTCACAATTGATATTCCAGACCCCCCACAGGATTTTTGTGCAGCGGTCACTGAGACGCGCCCTACCCAAAAACTGAATTGGAAGACAGATGTTCCAGTCTGGGTAGAGCAGTGGCCGCTCTCAAAACAAAAATTAAAGGCGCTGAATGAGCTCGTGGAAGAGCAATTAGCCAAGGGTAACATAGAGGAGACTACCTCCCCGTGGAACTCCCCTGTCTTTGTCATTCAAAAGGCTGACAAGACCAAGTGGCGGCTCCTTCACGACCTCAGGCAAATTAACAATGTCATTGAGGATATGGGGTCTCTCCAACCAGGGATGCCTTCCCCGACAATGCTCCCTCGAGATTGGCAATTGGCAGTAATAGATATTAAAGATTGTTTCTTTCAAATTCCCCTTCATCCTGACGATGCTCCACGCTTCGCATTCACGGTTCCCACCTTTAACCGAGAGGCCCCGGGGAAAAGGTATCACTGGAAGGTTTTGCCGCAGGGCATGAAAAACTCGCCCGTGATTTGCCAGTGGTACGTTTCTTCCTTGCTGTCCCCTGTACGTGCAGCCGCAGACAAGGCAATCATCTATCATTATATGGATGACGTGCTTGTCTGTGCCCCGAACGAGGATGTACTGTCCCATGCGCTTGACCTGACAATCTCTTCATTGGTTGCTGCAGGGTTCGAGCTGCAGGAGCAGAAGATTCAACGGGTGCCGCCTTGGAAATATTTAGGCCTGGAGATCAGTAAGCGGACCATTGTTCCGCAAAAATTGGAAATAAAAACTAAAATCAGGACTCTTGCTGACGTCCATCAGCTGTGTGGGGCATTGTCCTGGGTGCGGCCCTGGCTAGGTCTGACCACCAAGGACCTAGACCCTCTTTTCAATTTATTGAAAGGGGGAGAGGAGATGAGTTCTCCGCGGGAGCTCACCCCAGAGGCACAGAAGGCACTGGAGAAGGTCCAGGTAAAACTGTCCACCAGACAGGCAAACAGGTGTGCACCTGAACTGCCTTTCAGTTTTATTGTATTAGGAGATTTGCCACACCTCCACGGAGTCATTTTCCAGTGGGACAAGGAGGTAAGCAAAATACCTCGTGAGGACAGAGGCGGGAGAGATCCTCTTCTCATTATAGAGTGGGTCTTTCTTAGCCACCAAAGGTCCAAAAGAATGACCACGCCACAGGAGCTGGCAGCTGATCTGATCCAGAAGGCCAGAACCCGTATTAGGGACCTGGCTGGCTGTGATTTCAAATGCATTTACATTCCAATTCGGACTGAAACGGGCCCAATTACAAAGCAAAGGTTGGAAAAATACATCCAGGAGAATAAAATTTTGCAAATGGCTCTGGATTCCTACACAGGACAAATTTCTATTCATCGGCCGGCCCACAGAATTTTTAATTCGGAAGCAAAATTCGTGCTAAAATTAGAAAGTGTTCAGAGCAGAAAGCCTTTAAAGGCCCTGACAGTTTTTACAGACGCGTCAGGAAAGTCTCACAAGTCAGTTGTGACTTGGAAAGACCCTCAGACTCAGCGGTGGGAGTCAGATGTCGCTGAGGTAGAAGGATCACCTCAGATTGCTGAGTTGGCCGCAGTTGTCAGGGCTTTTGAGAGGTTCTCTGAACCATTTAATTTGGTAACCGATTCGGCTTATGTAGCAGGTGTAGTATCCAGAGCTGAAAATGCTGTTCTCCAGGAAGTGACCAACCTTGCCCTGTTCAAGTTGCTCTCAAAGCTAGTTAAGCTTGTCTCCCACCGAGAGCAACCCTTTTACGTGATGCATACGAGGTCACACACAGACATGCCTGGGTTCATAGCTGAGGGGAACAGCAGAGCCGATGCCCTTGCTGCCCCTGCAGAGATGGCCCCGCTCCCAAATGTGTTTGAGCAGGCAAAGATCAGTCACCAGCTTTTCCATCAGAATGCCCCAGGTTTAGTTCGCCGGTTCCACCTTACCCGGGAACAGGCCAAGGCAATCGTGGCCACTTGTCCCAATTGTCAGCAGCATGCGCTCCCCACCCTGAGCGCTGGTGCCAACCCCAGAGGGTTAGGCAGCTGTGAGGTGTGGCAGACAGATGTGACACATATCCCTCAGTTTGGAAGGAGGAAATATGTGCATGTCTCAGTGGACACCTTCTCCGGAGCAGTCTTTGCCTCTGCCCACGCAGGGGAGAAATCCAAAGATGCGATTACCCATCTCATCCAGGCTTTCTCCTTTATGGGGGTCCCAAAAGCCCTAAAAACTGACAACGGGCCTGCATATAGATCCAAGGAGTTCAGCAGTTTCCTGCAGCAATGGGGGGTGGAGCATAAAACAGGCATCCCCCATTCCCCCACAGGTCAAGCGGTGGTAGAAAGGACCCACCAGGAGATCAAAAGGGTCCTGGGCCAGCAACAACAGGTCCTGAAATTAGAGTCTCCAGCTATCCGCCTGTCCAGAGCACTGTTCACAATCAATTTTCTAAATTGTTCTTTTGAGGTTTTAAACCCACCAGTCGTCAGGCACTTCGGCAGCAGCGACCAGTTTTCCACCAAGGTTCGACCACCCGTCCTGATAAAGGACCCAGAGACCGGCGGAACAGAGGGCCCTCACCGCCTGGTTACTTGGGGACGTGGGTATGCCTGCGTGTCCACCCCAAGTGGCTTAAGGTGGATCCCTTCAAAGTGGGTGAGACCCTATATTCCAAAGGCCTCTGGAAAAGGGGTTAAGGTTTCTCAGGTGTCCGTGGCGTCCTGGAGACGGAAAAGACACAAGTGGACGAGCTGGGAAGAATTCGTCCTACCCCTACCCCACTGGTCTGTCTCTAACTATGTTCTTGTCTCAAATTCTGTTTAGTTCAGGTCAAACCCACTCAGCGATGGCCCCACTGACAGCAGCCAGATTTCTATTCCTGCTGCTGCTGATCTCCAGCCTGCAGTCTCCGGCCGTGGCGTGGACAGTGCCAACATCCATGCCAAAAACAGCAAACTTGGCAGAAACACCTGTGCCACAATCTGCAAAATTGTCAGAGACATCAAGAACAAGCTGTCCTCAAACATCTGACTGGCTGGAGGGACTTTTTGAGGACTGGGGGCTGCCTGGGTGGGCAAGATCTATTCTTCGTCCTGTGTTAATTGTTCTGTTTATGGTTTTGTGTATTCTGGGCACTGTTACCTGCATTCGCTACTTTGTTAAAAAGTTAGTCTCTAACTGTCTCCCCCCCATATGCAAGCCCAGTCGTGGTTGTCACAGCTCCACCGGAAGCAGAAGTGAGAGCTGAAGAAGGAAAGGACCTCCCTGAAGAAGACTTCGAGCTGTGGCCACCGGCTGGCTGTTTATGGTTTAAATTACCATCTTTATATAAAAAGAAAGGGGGAGATGTAGCGGTGCATGAGCGGTGCTCACAAGTTTTGGGTTTATGTTATTTATGTTGGGAAAAAGGTCTTTTCTAAACCCCTCTGTTTATCCATGTTTATCCCCTCCCCTGGAGCCTGCCAGTCATCCAGGGAAGCCTCTCCCCCTTCTGGAAATCTCGGGGAGACCGGGCTCCTGATTGGAACAGGTTCTAGGAATCCCCTCCCCCCCTCCTCTCCAGAGATTGGCCCTTTTGTGTGTCAATCTACCCCCCAACTCCTCCCTTTCTATCCCCCTATTGGTGGAAAGTTTATGTACACGCCCCCTGGTACCTGTCTACTTAAGGGGGGCGTGGGCGGGGCTTCGGTCTCTCTCTCTCACCCACCACCTATGAGGAATAAACATCTGTGAAACCTCAGAAGAGAGCCTTCCTTTCCTCCGCCATAGCCACTAATTTACATCTAGTGCTAGCCAGCCAGAAAGCCCACCGCGTGGGTATTGCTGCAGAACTGTCCAGTGGCTCTACCGACTGCTGCCAGAAGCCGGGCAAGGCAAGGGATCACTGATAGAGTGACCCACGGGGCAGAGAAACGCCATACTCCTGGAGTCACAGATGTGGTTTTGTTGAAGCAATGATCCTGTACAAGGGTGCAGTTTTCCTCTGAAGGTCCAGTGGTGGTGTAGATGGGTCTGGTGTTCCTCTGGGAATCCAGTGGAAACAGGCTGCTTCTGGTGTGTTAAATCTCAGGTTATATCCAGGTAGGAATGCTTGGCTCCTCTCTCTGGGGTGAGCAACTCACAATGGGATGATGGAATTTGATCAGCCATGCAGTGAGACTCAATGGCCCATTAACAGAAGATATCTCCCTGGAGGGAGTGTGGGTGGTGGAAGAGATAAAGAACCCTGCCCCAGCTGGTTTTAACAGCTGGCCCATTAACAGAAGATATCCCCCCAGAGTTATGAGAAATGGGTCATGGAACAGTTCTTACTTGGGATCTCCTTTTGGTTTTGTTTTCAAACTGGCACACTGGGGAGATGTGGGACCATGCTGGGAACTGCTGTGAGCAGGTTGGAGTGACTGGTCTGCACTGTGGGCAACTGGGCATGACTGGGACCGTGCTGGGAGGCACTGGGATCATCTATGGAGTGACTGGGACTATAGTAGGGGAAACTGGGAGCAACTGGAAAAGCACTGGAAGGAACAGGGAGCAACTGGAACCATGCTGGGGGCAACTGGGATTCTGCTGGGATCACAGTGGAAGCAGCTGGACCATACTGGCAGACACTAAGATTGCACTGAGGGTGACTGGGATTGGCTGTGAGCAACTGGGATGAGGCTGGAAGCGACTCAGGGAAACTGGGAGTGACTGGGAACATGCTGGAAGCAACTGGGATACACTGGGAGAGACTGAAACCACAGTGAGGGTAAATGGGAGCAACTGGATCCATGCCGGATGATAATGGGATCAGCTGTGCCCATGCTGGGGTCATACTGGGATCCTACTGGAACCAGACTGGGAGTCACTGGAAAGGTGCTGGCTGTGACTAGAACCATACTGGAAGCAACTGGGAGCAACTGGACTCAAACTGGAAGTGACAGGCAGTCACTCAGGGCATGACTGGGATCATACTGGGAGTATCTGGAAGTGACTGGGGTCATACTGGGGGTGACTGGAACCAAACTGGAGGTGACTGGGTGCAACTGGGATCATCCTGGGAGCCACTGGGATTACAGTGGGTGTGAATGGATCCTACTGGGGGTTACTGGGAGCTACTGGGCTCATGTTGGGAGGAAAATGTGGACACATTAGGAGAAACTGGGATCAACTGGAATGTACTGCAACCACGCTGAGGCCACTGACATCACAACTGGGGTAACTGGAATCATACTGGGAGCACTTTGGGCAACTGCCATAAACTGGGATCATGCTGGAGGGAACTGGGAGTAACTGGGAAAGACTGGGATCATTCTGAGGTAACCAGAACCTTACTGAGGAAACTGGGATATACTGGGAGTGTCTGTAACTATACTGGGGGAAATGGAACTACACTGGGGGCAACTGGGAATGAGTGGGACTATGCTGAGATGGACTTGGACTATTCTAGGGACAAGTGGGATTATACTGAGAGGAATTGGGAACAACTGGAACTATTGTGGCAGCAACTCAGATCATACTGGGATCCCATTGGGAGCAGCTGGGTCCTTGCTGGATGAGACTGGAATCACATTGAGAGTGACTGGACTCATACTGGGATTGATTGGAAGTGGCTGTGAGTGACTGGAATCATGCTGAAAAAAACGGGAAGGAACTGGGAATGACTGGAAACTTGCTGTATTTGACTGGGATATACTTGGATAGACTGGGAGTCATGGGGATCATCCTGGAGGCTACTGGGGTCATACTGGGACTGACAGGGTGCAACTGAGATCACAGTGGGGGCCACTGGCATCATCCTGGGAGTGACTGGCATCATACTGGGATTAGAGTGGGTGTCCCATTTCCCTGACCCTGAGACCCCCCTGAACCCCCATTCCTGAGAACCGAGATTCCCTTTTACCCCTTTGCTGGCACTGACACCCCCCTGCACCCACTGATCCGGCACCAACACAACCTTTTCCCAGCCACCCTGCCTCTCCCAGCCCCCAGACCCACCCTTGTCCCTGACCCTGGGACCCCTGGTGATGCCTTAAGTTTCAGCTTTCCTATTTTTCACATTCTGTGCTGCCTTGGTGTGTAACTCTGAGCTTCCTATTAAGGGTTAGTAAGTTCTCTTCACAGGGTAGGTACACAAAACAATCCTTTTCCACCTTGAGACCAAGGACAACCCTTACAAGCTTCAGGCCCAAAAAGGAAACCACAGGGAACTCAGGAAAGCAAACAAGGAGGATGGGACTTCAGAACCTGAAGCTGGAATTTTGACAAATATGGGAATTGGGATTAATCCAGTCACAGCCAGCACCTTTCCAGTCACTCCCAGTCTGATTCCAGTATGATCCCAGTCGCTCTAAAATACACCCAGAACTATTCCAGTCACTCCCAGTATGAATCCACTCAGATTTAGTAGGCTCCCTGTATGACCCTGGCATGGGCACAGCTGCTCCCATTATCATCCAGCATGGTTCCAGTTGCTCCCATTTACCCCCACTGTGGTTTCAGTCTCTCCCAGTGTATCCCAGTTGTTCTCAGTCACTCCAAGTTGCCCTGAGTGGCTTCCAGCCTGATCCCAGTTGCTCTAAGTCACTCACAGTGACCTCAGTGCTGTTCCAGTTTCTGCCAGTATAGTCCCAGTGTCCTCCAGCATGGGTCCAGCCTTTCCCACTGTGATCCCAGTAGGATCCCAGTTGCCCCCAGCATGGTTCCAGTTGCTCCCTGTTCCTCCCAGTCTGTTTCCAGTTGCTCCCAGTTTCCCCTAGGCTAGTCCCAGTCACTCCATAGATGATCCCAGTGTTTTCCAGCACGGTCCCAGTCATGCCCAGTTTCCCACAGTGTAGACCAGTCACTCCAACCTGCTCACAGCAGTTCCCAGCATGGTCCCACTTCTCCCCAGTGTGCCAGTTTGAAAACAAAACCAACAGGAGATCCCAAGTAAGAACTGTTCCATGACCCATTTCTCATAACTCTGGGGGGATATCTTCTGTTAATGGGCCAGCTGTTAAAACCAGGTGGGGCAGTGTTCTTTATCTCTTCCACAACTGTCTTGGGTTGGGTAGCCAAGAGATTTGTATTCAATTTCATCTGTTGTAAAAGCAGATATTTCTTTATCTCTTGTAACACCAGGGGGGAGGGGGGCAGATGCCTTCTGATAATGGGCCAGCTGTTAAAACCAGGTGTGGCAGTGTTTCTTATCTCCTTCACCTCCTGTCCATCCTCCAGGGAGATATCTTCTGCTAATGGGCCATTAAGGCTCATCAAGGACATGACACATTACATCATCCCATTTTGAGATGCTCCACCCAGTGTGTGGGGGCCAACTGTTCTTACCTGGATGAAAACAGACTCAGGAACACCAGGCATCTGGTTTTTTTTTTCACCAGAGGAGGACCTGATCCATCTCGCCACCACTGGACTTTTCCTACTCCATTATCTGTATCCCACAGAACCTCACCTAGGATTTATTTGGACTGCTTCCAACACCCTTACCAACAGGGTGTCAGGTCCTATCCCTGACTCTGTCAGGATTTTTTCCAGGACTTCTTTTTTGTTTACCTGTCTTTGTACTTCTGCATTTGTATTTTGGTTTGTTGTTGTTGTTGCTTTACTCCTATTAAAGAACTGTTACTCCTATTCCTATATCTTTGCCTGAAAGCCCCTAATTGCAAAATTACAATAATTTGGAGGGGAGGGCGGTGATATTCTCCATTCCAAGGGAAGCTCTGGCTCTCCCTGGCAGACAACTGTCTTTCAAAACCAAGGCAGCTGCTTTAAGAGCCCCCGCTCTTGTTGGGTCCTGCTATAACTGCCCTTAAAAGAGCAACACCACTCCTGTTGATTCCAGTACAAACCCCTGGGGTGTTTGGGTTTCCCAGGTGGGTTTTGGGGGTCCTGAGAGGGTTTGGGGGTCCCGAGAGGGTTTCAGGGTCCCAAGACGGGTTTGTAGGTCCCAGAAGGGTTCAGGGTTACCTGGTGATGCTGATGATGGTGATGTGAACCCCTTGTTGGATGTAAATATGCGTGAGGGATCCTGACGAGGGTTTTACAGATCCCAGGGGTTTTTGGGGTCATGGTGCATTTTTGGAGGTTCCCAAGGGGGTTTTCAGGAGTCCTAAAGTGAGGGGACAGGTGATCCCAGGGGGATCCCAAGGTTGTTTTTGGGTACCTTCTGGTGACAGAGATGAGGACCCCGTGCCAGGTATAAACCTTCTCAAGGGGGTCTGACAGGGGTGTTGGGAGGTCCTGTGGGAATTTTGCTGTCCTGAGAGGATTTGGAAAGGGAGTCTCTATGGATTTTGCATCTTGGGGAGTTTTTTGAGGGTCCCAGGATGTTTTTGGGATCATGGGGAGGTTGGGGTGTCCCAGGATGATCTGAGGATTCCTGGGAGTTTTTGGGGGTACCTGGGCCATGCTGGTGACAGAGCTGGGGACCCCGTGCCAGGTCTGACCCTTCTCACTGTGCACGGGCAGTGTCAGCGTGTTCAGGGAGATCCTGGGGGCCCGGAGGTCACCCCAAATCCCAGGGGACCCTGAATGCTCAGGGATACCCCTGAACTCCCCTCACTGCTGCATCTGCTGTAGGCAGGGGGCCACCAGCACTTGGCCCCAACCCCACCATCACAGGGGGGCAAAAATGGGGGTGGGGCACGGACTGGTGGGGGAGGCCCCAAAAGTCCTGGGGGAAGGGACATGGGGGGACTCCCAGGAATCCCCGTGTGGGGATGAGGGAGGACTCAGAAGGAATTTGGGGGGGTTGGGTGCGTCGTGGGGAACCCCGCAGGAGTCTTGTGAGGGGTGGGGAGGGCAAAGAACAGGGTGACCCCCAGAATGGGTTTGTGGGGAGAACCGGATTGGAGCTTCTGTGGCAGTGGAATTCCATGGGAATGGGATGGCAGTGAGATCCAGCTACAGAATTCTCATGGGAATGGTGACCACAAATCCCCCGGATCCCAGCTGGAAGGAGAGGAATTCCTGCCTGTCAGAGTCGATTGGATCCACGGACACTCCCGTGGGACAGGAGGTCACAGCCGGAAACCTCCTGCAGTGTGTGGAGACCTGGGGAGGGATTGGACCCATGGAGACCTTCGGAATTTTGTCCCAGCCCCACAGAGCTCCATTCCAGCCCCACAGAGCCCCAGAGTCCGATGGAGACCCACAGAGCCTCATCCCAGCCCCTTGGATCCGCATGGATGCACATCCCAGCTCCCCAGATCCCGGCTCAGCCCCACGGATCCCCACTGCAGTCCCACAGGTGCCATGGCAGCCCCACAGATCCCCCCAGCCCCGGCTCCTTGCCCTGAGCCCCGCTCTGGCTGTGCCGCTCCTGCAGCATCTGCAGCTCCCTGCTGGCCCCGTGCCGGTGCCGCTCCTTGTGCCGGCTCCGGCCATCCCAATATCCCGGCTCGGCTCCGGCCGCCATCCCCGGCGGCTGCGGCTCCGCCCGGCCCCGCTGGCTGTGGCGGCGCTGGAAGGGGATCCCATCCAGGGACCCCATGGACAGGAACTGGGGGAACCCCGGGCCGGGCTCCGACAGCGCCACGGGCAGGGACTGCATGGAGAGGAGAACTGGGGGGACATGGAGATTTGGGGTCTGGGGGGGTCAGGCGTGAAGGAAAGGGGACACAGGGAGAGCAGGGAGAGCAGGGAAGGGGGTTTGGGGGTTCCAGGATTGGGAGAAGGGGAAGGTGGGGATGGGTAGATGTGGGATGGGTGGGGTTAAGTGGGTTCCTGCAATTAGGAGAGGGAGCTCCAAGGGTCCCCAGTGTCCCCATTCCCATCAATAGGTGGGACAACCCGGGAGGGCTGGGAATAGGAGTTCCAAGTGATGAGGTCCCATCCTCAGTGATAAGGGAGGGTGGGGCTGGGAGCTGGGAAAGGCAGGAATAGGAGTCCAGGGGGCCCAGGGTCAAAGAACATGGTGGGCCTGGGAGAAGTGGAGTGGCCAGGAAAAGGGTTTGGGGGTCCCAGTGCCAGAAGTGGCTGCTCCCAGTATCAGCCCAGTTGCCCCCCCGTGTGGTTCCAGTTTCCTCGGCACTCCCATTATGAGCCCAGTCACTGCCAGTCCTTACCCATTATGATGCAATTTGCCCCTAGCATGTTCCAGATGTCTCCCACTTTCATCCAGTCGCTCCCAGCATGCTCCTAGTCTAGTCCCAGTCACTCCCAGTATGATGCCAGTCTCTCCCAGCATGGTCCCAGTCATCCCCAGTTGCCCACAGTGTAGACCAGTAACTCCAGCCTGCTCACAGCAGTTCCCAGCATGGTCCCACTTCTCCCCAGTGTGCCAGTTTGAAAACAAAACCAACAGGAGATCCCAAGTAAGAACTGTTCCATGACCCATTTCTCATAACTCTGGGAGATATCTTCTGTTAATGGGCCAGCTGTTAAAACCAGGTGGGGCAGTGTTCTTTATCTCTTCCACCACCCACACTCCCTCCAGGGAGATATCTTCTGTTAATGGGCCATTGAGTCTCACTGCATCACTGATCAAATTCCATCATCCCATTGTGAGATGTTCCACCCAGAGGGAGGAGCCAAGCATTCCTACCTGGATATAATCTGAGATTTAACACACCAGAAGCAGCCTGTTTCCACTGGATTCCCAGAGGAAGGCCTGACCCATCTACACCACCACTGGACCTTCAGAGGAAAACTGCACCCTTCTACAGGATCATTGCTTCAACAAAACCACATCTGTGACTCCAGGAGGACTGCAGCCACGATTTGATTGGACTGCTACCAACACCCTGCCTAACCGGGTGTCAGGTTGTATTCTGACTCTGTCAGCGATTCTTTTTTTTTTTTACTACTGCATTTTTTGTTTAATTTTCTTACTAAAGAACTGTTATTCCCATATCTTTGCCTAAGAGCCCGTTAATTTCAAAATTACAGGATGGGGGTTATGTTTTCCATTTCAAGGGAGGCTCCTGCCTTCCTTAGCAGACACCTGTCTTTCAAAACGAAGACAGGGAGCTCAGCCCAGATATTCTGGGGGGTCCCTGGGTTGAGTTTTTTGGAGAGGATGTTTGGAGAATGAAAAACTCTAAATCTGAGTGGAAAATGCCCCTTGGGGGGACATTACGAGGTCCCGGTGGCAGCTGCCAGCAGAGGCAGCCTGAAGGAACAGAATCTTGAGTGGCCCAGGAGTCCATAGAGGGGAGCCCAGAGAGGAGGGAGTGGCTACAAAATTTGTGGGTCCCTCAAGAGCCTGGAGGAGGCAGGGGGGACTTCTGTGACCCCCTGCACACCGAAGAAGAGAATGAGGGGAGAAGGGACCCCAGACACCCCAAAATCCCCCATCATCCTTAAGTGGGGAGGTGGAAAAGGGTTGGAGCTTTTCAAATTACTGGCACTCCCTGCAGAAAGGGAGGGCTGGGACTGAGTAGATGGGGCACCAACAAAAAAAGCATGACCCCAAGCAGCTGGGACACAGGGGACCCCTGAACACCAAAGGGGAGAGACCAGAGACAGGGAATTCCTTGGAGGAATATCCAGGGCTGAATCTTGGTGTTTGGAAGGTTTTGATGGACCCCAGATGCCTGGTGACTTCTAGAGATGGACTTGAGCAGGGGAACATTTAAACTCAATATGCTAATCCCTTGTTTTTCTCCAAACCAGGATTTCCCATTCCCAAACCTTGCCTGGATGGAGGAGGAAGCTGTGAGGAAGAGGAAGATGCCCTGGGAAAGCCAGACAGATGAGGAGGAAGTCACTGCCCGTTTCCCCCTCTCTCCTGCTCCATCTCCCAGCCCAGCATGGCCCCCGGCTGCAGGACAACCTTGCTGCCGATGCCATCCTGATGGGGATGCACTGGGGAGATCTCCTTCCCTTTCCCTCTGGCATGGAGGCAAATCCCATCCTCTCCTTGTCCTTCCTCCACCAGAAAAGGAGCTCAGAAAAAAAACCAGGGAGGAAAAATCCCCACAGAAGAATCCCGTGAAAGAGGCTGTTGTGAGTAACTCCATGGTTCAGGAATTCAACGGGGAGGAAAAGCCCCTGAGATCCCACAGGAGGGGGGGCTGCAGACCCATGTCAGGGTGCTCTGAGGAGGAAAGACCCACCCTGTGCCACGAAGGTGGCCAGAGATCGAGCAAGAGCTCAGACCTGGTGATCCATGAGAAGAAGAGGCCTTACAAGTGCTTCAAATGTGGGAAGTGTTTTAGCAGGAACTCCCACCTGACCCGACACCAGAGGACCCACACTGGGGAACGGCCCTACGTGTGTGGGGAATGTGGGCAGGGCTGCAGAGACAGCTCTGACCTGATCCGCCATCTGCGGATCCATAATGGGGAGAGGCCCTACGAGTGCTTGGAATGTGGGAAGGGCTTCAGAGACAGCTCCAGCCTGATTGTCCACCAGAGGACCCACACTGGGGAGAGGCCCTACAAGTGTCCCCAGTGTGGGAAGAGGTTTCCCACCAGCTCAAACCTCCTCATGCACGAGCGCATTCACACACAGGAGAAGCCCTTCCGCTGCCCTGACTGCGGGAAGGGCTTCAGGCAGAACTCCCACCTCATCACCCACCGGCGCATCCACACTGGGGAGAGGCCCTACGAGTGTCCCCAGTGTGGGAAGAGCTTCACCCACAGGTCTAACTTGACCCAACACCAAAAGAGCCACCAGTAAGAGAAGACCTGCGAGTGCCCTGACTTTGGGAAAAGCTTCATATGCATTTCCAACCTCATCCCCCATCAGAGGAACCACATTGGGAAGAGCCCTGGTGACCCACATTTCCTGTGATCCATGCTGAGGAGACACCTGTGCCTTTCCCTGCCCCTGGCAATGATGTGAGGTGGGACTGAAGAATGTGAGAGTCTGGCCATGGCCCTATCATTGTATTTGATCCTATCTCAGGTCATTACCAGGGGAAGGAAAGGGACTCTATCTCTCCCCAAGGAGAAGGGTGTCCTTTCCAGGCAGGAAGAAAAATATGGCCAGGAAGAGCCAGTAAGGGTTTTTTAAGTTTTCCCTTTATTATGTTCGTTTTTTCTCTACTGATAGCAATATTGTTTCTGTTCCTATTTGTTCCTTATCTTGTTTCTGTTCTCAGTAAATTGTTCTTATCCCAGCCTGAGATCTTTGCCTTTTGTACTTTAAATGGGAGGCTGGAGGACAGAGAGCAGTGGCACGGTTTTAGGGGAGCACAAAATTGGGGAATCCCATTCCTAAACCCCGACCCGTGGAAACCGAGCATCCCAGCTGGTGCCAGCCCTGGCTGCCCTGGAACAGCCTTGGGAGCGGGTCCCTGGCTGGGGCTGTGGGAACCTCTTCCCTCTGGTGCCCAGGGACAGGACTGGAGGGAAGGGCTGGAGCTGAGTCAGGGCAGGTTTGGGTTGGATCTGAGGAAAAGGTTTTTCCCCCAGAGGCTGCTGGGGCACTGACCAGGCTCCCAGGGAAGGGTCCCAGCTCCAGGGCTCTGGGAGCTCCAGCAGCATTTGGACAGCGCTGCCAGGCCCAGGCTGGCATTGTTGGGGTGTCCTGTGCAGGGCCAGGAGTTGGACTCGAGGATCCTGGAGACCTCCCAGGGCTTTCTGGGGATGCTAAAGAGCCCTGTGCTCAGAGGCAGTCACAGCCATTCCATGGGGACATCCCAGGGCACCTTGGGCTGCAAAGGCACCCATCTGTCACAGGCACTCACGGGGGCTCCACGGTGACATCCCAGGAGTCCCCAGGCTGCCAAAGAGCCGGGATGTCCCAGACACTGCCAGGGGTTCCTGTCATGGGCAGAGTGGGAGCTTCAGGGCAAAGCTTGATTTCTTCATTGGAGAAACTCCTGCTGAGTCATGAGGTGGAGAAATGAAACCCAACAGTCACCATGGATCCTCAAACCCCTCCAGGGGGCCATCTAAAATTCCATCAATGAAAGGAGACTGGAAGTGGCTGGATCCAATTCTGGCACCTGAGGGCACCAATGAGTGTCAGTGCAATTGTACCTGGAACAGCCCTGGCACCGCTTTGTCCCCAGGGTTGCCATGGCAGCCCAGGACAGCAACAGCTCTGCATGCAAGTGGCCACAGAACCTGGCTGCAGAAATGGCTCCTTGGGCTGCTTTCCAAGGAAACTTGAACTGATCAGGGTTGCCGTGGAACCCAAAGGCAGCAGTGGGGTCAGTGCAGTGTCCATGGCCACAGCCCCTTGCAATGGCCCAGGGCAGCTTGGGATGATGATCCAGCCTCACTCCTGGCCCAGGCCAGGCCTGCAGTGCCCTTTCCCCACAGCCTGGCTGCACAGAAGCACTTCCAGGGCTCTCTGCAGTTCCCTGGCCCTCACTCTTGCCTCACTCACACACCTCCCAACAACCCAGCTGGAGCTTTGAGCTGCAAGGAGTTCAAAGCTTGTCTGTCCTTCAGCAGTTGGTCTAATTCTGCCTTCAGGCAACTCTGGATTTGTGTTTATAGTAGAACTTCCTGTGTGTCTCAAACATTCCTTGCATGGTTCTGCCTTGGGGAAGGGGAACCTCCTTGGTAGCACTTTGGGCTTGGCACACACTTGAGGACATTGTCTGAAACCTTGGAGTTTTATATTGCTAACAAAGGAAGAAAACATTTCTTTGCCTGAGTACAGCCAGTTCTCTGATCAAAGCAGGTCCCAGGTTAGTGAGGACAGACAGGATGGGGTGTGGGAATGTGGACCAAATTTGTCCACACTGGGTCAAACCTCAAGGCACAGCTTCTCTGAGAAGGCCAGACCTCATTAGGAGAGACCCTGGGTCAATATCAATCACAAAATGCTGCAATCACCTCTGCCTATAAAGAGAAAAATACATCCTTGAAAAAAGAATGTGGATTTATTGGAAATTCTTTGGTTTATTTCTCCATAACTCTAAGAAAAAAAGACTTCCTAATGAACTGCACCAGGCAAGAGGGAAATGGAGGCACAGCCATGGTTTGTCAGGACTTATTTGATTTTAATGAGCCCCGTGGTCCATTTGGTGCTGAGCCCTGGAACCTCAGGGCCTGAGAGGAGATTGCACAAACCTTGCAAGGAGTCAAAGTCAGAGGAAACTCACAAAGTGGCTTGAGGCATTCGTGGGTCCCACTAAGGTCCATCCCCAACACGCTCCTCATAGACTTTTTGAAGGAGAGAATTGGAGGACAGGATTGCACAAAAACCTCTCAGAGATTCAGTGGCAAAGAGAAGTACTTAAATTACCCCTGAGTACCTTGAAGCATGAATAAGCACCACTGAGTGTTGTTACTGGCTAAAATTCTCAAGGGATTCATTAAAGCAGATTTTTAGAGGCCGTGATTGCACAAATCTGTCAGTCAGTGTCAAAAACCGCTTTTTTCCAAACTTTGAGTACCCTGAAGCATTAATGAGCCCCACTGAGTGTTGTTACTGACAAAGCCTCTCAAGGGACTCATTACAGCAGAGAATTGGAGGCCAGGATTGCACAAACCTCTCAGAGAATCCAAGGCAAAAGCCAAACCCAAAGTCCTTGGAAAAACCTGCAGTCCCTGGCAGCATGAAGGAGCCCCCCAGGGCCACTGCTGACCAAGGCTCCTTCCCCAGGGACTCCTTCCAGCACATCCTGGAGGCCACTGGCATGGCAGGGGGATGCTGAGGGCAGCACAAGGGGCTGACAGTGCCCAGCCTTGCTGGGGCTGTGCCAGGAGGCCCCAGGGCCTCAGGACAAGGTGTCTCCTCAGTGTCCTTGGTGGCACAGAGGCTGCTGTGGCCCAGGGCACCAAGCCTTGGCTTCTCTTTGTCCCCACCTGTCATCACTGCCTGCAGTTCTCTGCTCTGCCTGGGGCCTGGGGACACTTTCTGTGTCGTGTCCCTCCCTGGGACCCATTAAAACTTCCAGAAACTTTGGAGTTAGCTTTTGACTTGGAGTTCTGGAGAGGTTTCTTCAGCTCCCTCTCAGGGACTGATGTTCAGGGCCTCAGCACAAAGCCCCAAGAGGGTCATTAAAGTCCTTGTGCTGTGTCTGTGCTGCTGAGCTGGGCTGAGCTCATCATCCAGAGGGAGATCCTGGCAACCAGGAACAGCTTAAAAACACATTTCTCTGGATGAGCAGCTTTTCTGCCAGCCCAGCAGGGCTGGGGCACTGCCTGCAGCCACCCCGGGCACAGCACACAGGCACACAGGGCTTCAGCTCAGCCTGGGCTGGCAGCACAGAGCAGAGCTCACTCAGGACTCACTGCAGGAGAAATCCTCCCAGGCTTGCAAACAGTCACTCTCTGGCTGGGGGAAGAGAAGCTGCAGCTCCTGCAGGGATCTCCTGAAGCTGCCACATCCCCCAGCTTGGAGCACCTGCCAGGAGCACTGTGGGAGCTGCTGCAGGGCAGGGATGTGGCCCTAGGGCAGGGCTGGGTTTCCCTGCTGCCCCAGCCCAGGCCCAGCACAAGGCAGCTCCCTGGGGCCAGGCTCTGGTGCAGGGCTGAGCAGCCGGGGCTGCAGCCAGGGGTGCCCAGGGCTGTGGTGCAGAGCAGGGTCCTGCAGCCCAGGGCGCTGTGCTGGCCCAGGGACTCTGCTGCCTGCCAGGGACAGCTCTCAGCCGGCCCGGGGAGCTGCTGCCAGTGCTGGGGAGAAGCTGTGGGGGGAAGGAGCCACCCTGAGCAGGGCAGCTGCTGCTGCTGCTGCTGCTGCTGCTGCTGCTGAGAGGGGCTGTGTGGGGCAGGGCTGCTCCCAGCTCCACACCAGCCTGGGCACAGCTGCGGAGGACACTTGCCAAAAGAAGGTAAGCCTGGCATTGCTGTAAGGATCAAGAGCTTTCCTGAGAGTGTTTTTAATTTCCTGCTTGGAGAAGGATGGGAATGTTGGGGTGATGACAAAAAGATTTTTGCTTTTTAAAACATTTTTCATTTTTTTGTAGCTCTGTAACTACTATTATATATTTATAAAACTATAATTCCTAATTACCTCTATTTAACTACTACTACATACTATGTAACTATACTCCTTAAGTAACTGATATGTTTCTCATCCTTTCTCATAGATTGTAGAACAATTGACAGACATTCTAAATACATTCCTGAAATACTGTATAGTCTTACTATCAGGAAGAGGACCTACAAGGAGAACATTTTGGTTTTTATTCAAAGTGTGAGCAGTCATTAAAAAAAAAAAATGTGGGGGAAAGAAGCCCTTGGACCTGCTCCAATGGGTCGACCCAGGTGTGTATAACTGGGGCAACTGAATCTTCTATTGCATATTCCAATAAAATATCCTAATTAAACAACCTTAAAAAATTGTTGAAATCAGGGGCTTGCTAAGCCCCATCCCCTCTGGGACATCTGGAAGCTTCCAATAATGATCTGGTTGTTACTTTATTGTTGTAACACTTTTACAAGGTTTTTTGTTTTTTTTTTTAGTTACAGGCAACAGAATGATGAGAGAAGCAGAAGAGGAACTGTAATCAGACAATCACAGAACATTCTGAGTTGAAAGGGACACACAGCATCATCCAAGTAGAAATTTCAACATTTACAGAGACTCCAGAACTGTAACTTTGAGTGGTCACTCTCTCTGCTGGGAGCCTCCTAAAGGGCCTTCAGCCACTGCTCAGCCCTGTACAGCCCCAGCATCACCTTGGCAGGGCCCAGCAGGGCTCTCCTGAGCTGCCCTTGCCCACCTGCAGACAGAGCCTGCCCCAGCCAGGGCCCTGCAGACAGGCAGGTTTCTGTAGGGCCGAGCCCAGGGCACAGAGGGTGGGATGGGCTCTGTGAGCGCTGGCAGGGACAAGGCTCCTGTCAGGAGGGAAATGTGCAGGCCCAGGGAGATGCTGAGGGAAGGAGAGGGGGCTGAAGAGAGCAGTGCTGGGGGCAGGAGGGCACTGTGGGTGTGTGGGAGGTGCCGTGCCCAGCTGGCTACGGGAACACTGTCCTGAGTGCCCGGCTGTCTGTGCCCTGCCCTCCCAGGCACAGCACCACCACATCTGCTCTTGTTTCTGCACTGCCCTGATCCTGTCCCTGTCATCTGGTGCTCTCAGGGAGGCTCTGGCCTTTGCAGCAGCTGAGTCAGGCACTGCCCTTGGCATTCCTGCCAGGCAGCTGTGGCCATGGCAATGGGGTGTCCAAGCTTCCCTGGGACCTGTGGGGCTGTGGGCAAAGCAGAGTCCATGGGAAAGGGGAATGAGCTGAGCCCCCTCCCTGAGATCCCATCACGGGTACACCCAGGGATCTCCTTGCTGTGTCCTTCCCAGCTCTGAGCTGCCCTCCTGGCTGCAAATCTGTGCCAGAGCCTCTGGGAGTTCCCTGAATGTGCCACGGGGAAGTGCAGAGATGCCAGAGCTGAGGAAATGCTACTGGGTTTGCCAAGGGAGCCGGGAGTGTCCTTGGCAGAAGGGGGTGCTGAGACCTTGCCCAGAGCCCTTTGGAGAGGGTGAGACATTGAGGGATCCCTGTGCTCTGGGCAGGGTCTGGTTCATCCCAGGGTGACAGGGGAGTGTGATTGTGCTCTGATTGCAGCCAAAGCTGCAAACCTATGGCAGTTGGGAACAAGCCCATCCAGCCCCTCACCTTCCCTGAGCCACAGGGAATCCTTTGCCTCTCTCATCTCTCAGTGGCAAACTGTGAGTGCAGCAGGAATTCTGGGGATTTCTGACCTCAGAGAACCAGGAATGATGTGTGGGCAGGAAAAAAATGGCTAAAATTCCTTCCTGCTTGCCATGTCCTTTAGAAGTGGGATGGCAGATGCCAACAAACCTGTCTGCATTGGGAATGATTTCAGTAACAAATCCTGAATATCCAGCCTTGTCACTCTGCCACATGGCCACAAACCCAGGGCAGCAGGGAACGGATGGCTCCTCCAGAGCCCCCATGCAGAGGTCTGGCTGGTCCTGGCACACTCAGACAGCACAACTGGAGCTCAGGCAGGGACCTGGGGGAAGGTTTTCCCAGAGTAGGAACAAGGGTGGGTGAGTCACAGCGGGACAGTCTACAGGGAATGGCCAAGGTTTGGCTCAGAGCAGCCTCTGTTGACTTGTCCCTGTCCTTTCTCCATGAACAGGTGCCCATGGCCAGCCAGAGCAAATGTCCAACAGCAGCTCCATCAGCCACTTCCTCCTGCTGGCATTGGCAGACACGCGGCAGCTGCAGCTCCTGCACTTCTGCCTCTTCCTGGGCATCTCCCTGGCTGCCCTCCTGGGCAACGGCCTCATCATCAGCGCCGTAGCCTGCGGCCACCTCCTGCACAGCCCCATGTTCTTCTTCCTGCTCAACCTGGCCCTCACCGACCTGGGCTCCATCTGTACCACTGTCCCCAAAGCCATGCACAATTCCCTCTGGGACGCCAGGACCATCTCCTACACAGGATGTGCTGCACAGCTTTTTCTGATTTTATTTTTCCTCGGAGCAGAGCTTTCCCTCTTTACCATCATGTGCTACGACCGCTACGTGTCCATCTGCAAACCCCTGCACTACGGGACCCTCCTGGGCAGCAGAGCTTGTGCCCACATGGCAGCAGCTGCCTGGGCCAGTGCCTTTCTCAATGCTCTCATGCACACAGCCAATACATTTTCCCTGCCCCTGTGCCATGGCAATACCCTGGGCCAGTTCTTTTGTGAAATCCCACACATCCTCAAGCTCTCCTGCTCCAAATCCTACCTCAGGGAACTTGGGCTTCTTGTGTTTTCGGTCTGTTTAGGTCTCGGATGTTTTGTGTTCATAGTTTTCTCCTACGTGCAGATCTTCAGGGTCGTCTTAAATATCCCCTCAGAGCAGGGACGGCACAAAGCCTTTTCCACCTGCCTCCCTCACCTGGCTGTGGTCTCCCTGTTTGTCAGCACTGGACCATTTTCTCACCTGAAGCCCCCCTCCATCTCCTCCCCATCCCTTGATCTGGCCCTGTCAGTTCTGTACTCGGTGGTGCCTCCAGCCCTGAACCCCCTCATCTACAGCCTGAGGAACCAGGAGCTCAAGGCTGCACTGTGGAGACTGATGACTGGATGCTTTAAAAAACATTAAACAACTAGCCAATTTCTGCAAATCACTTGTAATAAAAGCCATGTTTGATACTTCATGTTTGTTAATTTGGAGGTTCTATTTCTTTGGGTTTTTTGTTTTTTTAATCTTTTTTACAAATAAATATAATTTTTTGTGCCATTTCTCATTTTGTTTCTCTCCACTTCCCGTGTGGCCACAGACTCTGTCAATGAGGGGCTGCAGTCTTTGTGGCTTTAAAGGAACTCAAGGATGTCCCAGCCAAGTTTTCTGCAGAGATGCCCCTTTGATCCCTTCTCTGCAGCTGCAGCAGCAATGTCTGTGTGCAGAGCTGGGGGCAGATCAGTGCTGGCACAGCAGCTGTGCCCAGCAGCAGCAGCAGCAGCCCTTGGTGTTGGCAGTGCTGCTGCCATGGCCCTGCCCCGCTGCCCTGCTGGCCCTGGTGTTGCTGTAGGGCCTGAGTGCTCTCGGGGCCGGGCACAGGGCTGGGGGTGGCAGTGCCGGGGCTGCAGCAGGGACAGGCCATGGGCACTGCTGGGGCAGCGCTGACGCCTCAGGCCAGGGCCTGGGGGCTGCAGGCTCCTTGCCCAGGCTCTCTCCACAACACTTTGCCCAGGCCAATGCTGAGCACAGAAAAGCCCCGGGAGCAGCCCCAGGCTGGCCGTGGGCAGGCTGGGGGCAAACAGCATGGCTGGGGCTCTGCAAGGTGCCTTGGGGGAGACAAGGGGAAGGAGTAGCAGAGCAGGGGCTGATCCATCCCCACTGCGCTGGACACCCCAGGGCAGCGTCCCACAGCGTCCTCATGCACCTGCCAACAACATCCCCCCTCTGCAGCCCTGGCCTCTCCCCCAGCTCACACAGGTGCCGCATCCTTGCAGGCACAGACACGGCAGCACTGCCTCAGGAGCCCCTGTTTGCATTGCCCAGAGCAGGCGTCAGCACCCCCCTGGTGTTGGTGTGGGGAGATGAACCTGAGGGAGCACAAATGCCATCAGCCCCTGGGGCCAGGTAGGGCTGGGGGACAGCAGGGAAACCAATCAGGTTTGTGGTGGCCTCTGAAGTCCCACAGAAAGTTTGTTCCCATCAGCTGGGAGTTTCCTGTGCCACTGCAGATGTTGTTGCTGAGAGCCAGGGCTGCCTGCCAGCCACCCCCAAACTGCCCTGAGCATTTCCTTTGCTTCACCTTGGCATTCTTTCCTTTTTCTGGTTCAAATTTCTTCCTCTTGTTCCCTCCTGGGCAAACAGCCCATCCCTGGTTGCCCTTTCCTCTCTGGCCCCACTCCCCATTTCAGTTTTTAACTTGGCACCATAGGACTATCCCTTGGGGAGCAGGATCATCCTCCAAGTGCTTCAGGAATTGTCTGCAGGCTCCTGCAATGCCTCGTGCTGCCCCCTTGCCAGAGGCACCACACGCCAAGGGGGCCCATCTGGGCTGGTGTGTCTGGCTGTGGGGCTCCCTGTGCTGGGCAAGGAGGAGGAGCTGCAGAGGCTCTGCAGGACTGACAGGATGGGCTTGGGGGCTGTGAGGAGAAGCTGAGGGGCCTGCACCTTTTGGAGAGGAGGCCCAGGGCTCATCCTGCAACTGCTGCAAGGGTGGTTTCAGAAAATCTCGGAACCAGCAAGGTTGGAAAAGTTCTCGTACATCATCGTCCAGCCTGGCCCTGACACCATCTTGTCTCCCTGAGCTTCCTCTTCTCCAGGATAAACAACCCCAGCTCCCTCAGCTTCTCCTCACAGGACTTGTGCTCCTGGCCCCTCACCAGCCTTGCTGCCCTTCTCTGGACACACTCTCACCTCTCCATGTGCTTTCTAAAGATGGGGACCCAGAACTGGACACAGAACTTGAGGTGCTGCCCAACCAGTTCCCAGCACATGGGAAGAATCTCTGCCCTGCTCCTGCTGGCCACACCGTTCCTAAACCATAGGAGTTCCAGGGGTTGGATGAGGGAAATGGTGGGGAGAGGTTGTGGACAAGTCTGATTAATTGTCATCCATAAAGGGTCTTGATTTTCATATCTATTCAGACTGCATTAGAACGTGCTTAGGGTCAATATCAATTGGATGTTGCTGATATCAATCTATAAACAGGAAAAGAAAACTTCAGAGGAGAAAACAGTTCTCTCTGCATTGTTTTCAATATAGTATATTCACTTTGAATACACTTCTGAAATGAGTCTAATTGACCAGAAAAGAATTGAAAAATGAAGATATTCGAAGGGGCTTTTCTTGTTCAGGTGTTTTGAACAAACAATGATGAGCTTTTTTCAATGAATTTCTCAACTGATGAGGTCAAGAAAGAAGCCTCTGGAAAAGTAAAATTCATCAGTAACCTCCAAGGGGCTGAGGATCCATCCTCATCAGAGCAGCAATGAACAGAGATGGGCACAGCTTTCTGGCTGCCCCAGCTTTGCCATGGGCCCTGGGCCTGCAGCAGGAGCAGCTCTGGAGGGCCCCAAGGCCACGGCTGTTGTGCTGGCCTGGGCAGATGGGATGGCAGCAGGGACTGCAGAGCTCTCAGCCAGAGGGGAGCAGGGCACACAGGGAGCCTCCTTTTCCCTTGGCCCAGCCCCTTCCCCATGGCTGGGGCTGAGCCCTGTCTGAGCTGCAGCTGCTGCTGTGCCCTTGCCAGGGGCTGAGGCCGTGGGGCCCCTGCCCAGAGCAGCCTGGCCTGAGCAGAGCTGTGGGGCCAGAGGCGGCTGGGCTGTGCTGGGGAGAGGCCCTTGGTGCTGCCCAGAGCTCAGGGCAGCTGGCAGAGCTTGGAGGGAGCTGGGCTGGGCTGAGAGAGGCTGGCAGAGAAAGCATCAGTGTCCATCTCAGCCTGGGGGAGCGTGCAGGGGCAGGACTCAGCCCAGGCCTTGTGGGGCAGGGCAAGCACCTGGGGAAGGCATTGAAAACAGGCAAGGGGCCCAGAGAGGAGGCTGCTCTGTGCCCTTGGGGGCATGGCCAGAGCAGGGAGGGGCCCCAGGACATTTGTCAGCGCCAGCCTCTGTCCCCGCCCTTGGCAGCCCTGGCTGCTCAGCCCAGGTTTGCGGGGCACTTTGGCTGTGGCCCAGCTCCATCCTCCTGCGGGGCTCAGGGCCTGTTGCCGGCCATGGCCAGCCCTGCGCGGCCTCTCTGCTGGCCCAGAGCCCGGCAGAGCCCGGGGCAGGGCTGTGTGTGCAGGCCCACAGGTGCCCCGGGCTGTGCAGGAGCTGGCAGAGGCTGCCCAGCAGGGAGGCCATGGGGCACAGAGCCCCAAGGCTGCTGTGGGCACCACGGCACAGGGGCCCTTCCCAGCCGCAATGCTCCTGTCCTGCCCTGGGCCTGCACAGGGGCTGTGGCACCATGGCTGGGCCAGCGCCGCACAAAGGGGCCACGCAGCCGCTGCCGGGGCTGACAGCAAGGCCAGGCACACACAGGGAATTGCTGGGCATGGCCTGCAATGCTGGGCAGGCCTGACTGTTCCAAACGCACAGTTCAGCTGCCCTTGGGGGCTGCAGGAAAAATCCAGAGCCCCGAGAGCCTCCATGGCTGTGCTGGAGACCAAGGCTGCAAGAGGGAAAGGCAGGGCTTCTGTGGGATGGGGAAGGAGATTTTATTCCATCAGATCCTAATGTGGGCTTAGGAATTCTTGGAAGAGAGTTCTTCTGTCCTGCCCTGGGCCTGTGTCCTGCCACAGGGGCTGTGGCAGCAGAAAATGGCTCCAAGATATTTCGTGTCCAGGGGAATGGTGAGTATAACAGAACATGGTGTGGCCAAGAGCAAGAGCTGCTGCTCCAACACCATTAGAGTAACATCATTCTATGTGAAGGCAGATTAGGGGTTTTTTGTTTTTACCATTTGTTTTCCTGAACCAGCCTGTCCATGGCATGGGAAGTATCAGCGAGATCCCTCACTGCCTAACTGACAGCTGCCATCTCTCCTTCAGCCACAACATTCTATAAAATGCCTCTGCCCACGTATTCCATAACCAGCCACAGTTCCTCAAGGACAAGGTAGCTCAAAGAAGAAAAGAGTGGCATGGACATCAATGTGCTCAGCTAAACACCTCATGGAAAAGACTACAGCTGAGTCTTGTTCCCAGGTTACTTGTAAGTGAAAACAGAATCAAATGGAGAGACATTCCTTTGAGGCCAAACACTCCTTGGAATTTGCACAGCCTGAATGAGAAAGGCACATCCCTGAAAAAGCAGATGTCTTTGATGGCAAGCAAAGGAAAAAGGCAATCCAGCACCAGCAGAGATAAATCTGGCAGCAGGAAACAGCCCATCAGCTGGTTCACCATTCTAACTCATCAATCCCAGCAGGAACTCCAGGGACAAGGCCACACAACTTTCACAGTTATCTATGGGAGGGAGTGAGGGGCAGGCAAGGAAAGGCAATTCATGGCGAGGGAGGGGAAGGGAAGGCAAGGAAGGGGGCGGCAGTGCAAGGAAAGGTAAGTTAGGGGCAGGCAGGGACAGGCAAAGGCAAGGCAAGGCAAGGCAAGGCAAGGCAAGGGAGATGTGTACAAGGCACAACAAGGCAAGGTTATGCCAGGCAAGGCAAGGGAGAAGAAGGCAAGGCCAGGCCAGGTATGGGTAGACCCGGCAAGGAGAGAAGTGGGTATGCAAGACAAGGAAGTCAAGGGGGCAAAGAAAGGGAGGGTCTGCAAGGGAAGAGAAGTGAGAGGTAGGCAAGGCAAGGCATGGCGAGGGAGGGGAAAGCAAGGCAAGGGAGGGGGAGGCAGTGCAAGGAAAGGTAAGCGGGGGCAGGCAGGGCCAGGCAAAGGCAAGGCAAGGGAGGAGTAGGCTAGGAAAGGCAAGGCAAGGCAAGGGAGGAGTAGGCAAGGCAAGGTAAGGGAGGTGTGTACAAGGCACGACAAGGCAGGGTTATGCCAGGCAAGGCACGGGAGAGGAAGGCAAGGCCAGGCCAGGTATGGGTAGACCAGGCAAGGAGAGAAAGGGGCAGGCAAGACAAAGAAGTCAGTGGGGGCAAAGAAAGGGAGGGTTTGCAAGGGAAGAGAAGTGAGAGGTAGGCAAGGCAAGGCAGGGGAGGAAGGGATAGGCAAGGCAAGGGATGGGTCTGCAAGGCGAGGTAAGGGGGAGGTAGGCAGGGAAAGGCAAGGCTGATATTGGGACCCCTCTGGATTTGGCTCCTACAGACCCCACAGTGGGTCAGACCCTGGGCTGAGGGAAGGGGTCCCATGTATTCCCAGCACAGGTATTTCTCTTTGAAGAGGCCATTCTGCAGTGAGAAAGGAGAAGAAGAGACTTTCCTGTCTTCTGAGATTCCCCCTCCTCCTTCAGCAGCCATACCTCAATCAATCAGTATGAGAGTTCATATGATCACTTACCTGCCAGGGAGCACAAGGCACTCCAAACTGAACCCTGCCAGAGCCCAGCCCTGCCTGCCCATTTTGAGGCTCTGGGGCAATGGAATTTCAGCAGGAGCTGAGCCACAATGATACTTTGCCACTTGTGGGTTTCTCACACCCTTAGAAGTGGTGCAAGATCTCTGTTCCAACACCCACTCACCCTTCAAATGCACACAAATGCCTGAGGGCAATGCAGGTTCCCTGGAGTTGTGGCTGCTTCCCTTTGAAACAGGAGCTGTTGCCTTTTCTGGTGTGCCTAACTCCCTATTAACTATTAACAAGTGTGTGAGTAAAGGAAATCACCCTGGAGGAAGAGACCAGAACCTTGGAAAAGGATGAAAAACACATCTGAATTACAAGTGAAATCTATTTCATTTATTTATTTGTTTAGTACTAATCTATTATTACAAACAAAACCATGTTTCTGAGCTGAAGCTGCTCACACCCTGGAAAGATGTTTCTGTTGCTTTAATTTTTTAAGGATGTCCACAGCCTGTGGAGCAGCCTGGCTCTCTGTCCCTCTGCCCACAGGGGTGCAGCACTCCGAGCTCCCCCAGGAGCCACAAGAGGGCTGGGAGAAGGGCAGGCATCCTCAGAAGTGACACCACCACTTCACGGTTCTCCCTGCTCTGCTCCTGCAGAGACTCAGGATGGCCAAATGGGGATTTATTTTCCCCTCCTGTTCACTTGGAGGTGATTTTGTGATCCTTTAGAAGAACATCTGACCAGCCCCTGCCCCCATTTCATTTTATTCTCTCCACTTTGGAGTTGGCCTGCTGGGTTTGATGTGGAAATTGGTAGTGTCTCCCCATTCTTCCCTCCAGCTCTCAGCTGTAACTGGTATTAAACCCTGCAAATGGCCTCTGGTGGGGAAGATGTGAGGTGGAGAAAGTTCATAGGATTTGTTAACATGAACCTTGTGATAGTAAAGAAAAATGAGGTTAGTCATTCTGGTGTGGTGCTGGGTGTTGGGATTTGGGAGTTTATTTCTTGTTCTTGTTATTATTTATTAGTATTACTTTTCATTAGTAAGACTTTTAAATCTTAGACATTCTTAACATTGGCTGGATGTCACTCACTGGGAAAATTTCCTTGCTTTTCCCACCGAGATTAAACTGTACAGTGGACTCCAAGTTGCCAGTGGATTCTAAAGATGGACAATCCTGTTAGTGGTGGGTTTGGTGTGGTTTGGAGCTGGGGAAGGGTCTCACCCCCTCCCAGAGATGCCCCAAGCCCGCTCAGCTGTCACATCTGCATTCATGGCCCCTCAGGGCTGTCCTGCCCTGGGGACATGGTGGGACCTCCCTCCTGCCAGGGCTGAGGCTCCTCATGGCCCTTTCCCTGCCCTTCATGGCTCCATAGAACATCTCATGGTCCCTCATGGTCTCTCACAGCCCTTCATGGCCCCTTATTTCCCTTCACAGCTGCTCTGGGCTTCTTACAGCCCTCATGGCCCCTCTTGGCCTCTCACGGACCTTCATGGTCCCCCATGGACCCTCACAACTCCCACACTCCCTCATGGACCCTCACAGCCATTCATGGCCCCTTCACAGCCCCTCACAGCCCCTCACATACCCTCACTTCCTCCTATGGCCCCTCACAGCCCCTCACAGCCCCTCACAGCCCTTTGTGGCCCCTCACAGCCCCAGGTGCAGGGCTCCTTCCAAAGGAGAAGGGGTCGGGCCTTGCTTGTTCTCCTTTTATTTCAGTCCCTTCACAGCCATGAGTAAAGAAAGGCTGAAATGGAGCCTTTCCCCAGTGTTTCCCTCTGGGTTAATTGCAGCTGAAGCTCTGTGCTGGCGCTGGCCCGAGCACGAACATCCCTGCAGCCCCCCAGGCCTTTGCTGTCCCCCCGTGTCCATTCCCTGTCCCCGAGTCCCGCCCGGCTCTGGCAGCAGCAGCAGCCGCAGCGCAGTGGGCGCCGGCCCGGCCCAGCCGGGGCTCCCGGGCAGGAGCAGCAGCAGCGCCGGCCCCTTCCCACCTGCTCCTGCCTCGGCTTCCAAGGGAGCTTTCCAGGTGAATTCTGGAGTGAAGCAACAATCACCCACAAACAGCCCTGATTCCTCAGGGCCCGGCTGTGCTGCCCTGACCCAACCATCAGGGAAAGAAAGGATCTGGTTCCAGTGCTGTTTTCAGCACTGTTTTACTCACCCTGAGGTGACAGCAGGAGGCTGCTGGTGCCTCTGCCTTGGGAATTGTAGATCATGGCTGCTCTTGCCCCTCTTCTGCTTGCCATTTGAATTTTATCCGTAATACTCCAATTGCCTTTTTTCATCAGTGCCACCCAGAGTGCTTTTGTGACAGAAATCTCTGGCATCATGAGTAGCAGATCTCCAAATGTTCACAAGTCCCTGAGCACAAAGTTGAGGAGAATTAAAGCCACACAGGCCACATTTACAGCACTCAAACCCAGCCCTATTGCTGGTGCTGCTGAAATAGAGGTGAAAACTGAAACTGACAGAGGCCATCACAGTTATTGCCCATAGAGTGTCAAATAAAATGCAAAAAATTCAGCAGGAGAAAGAGAAACCAGAACTTCTCAACTTGCTTCATTGTTTCTTGCAAGCAGCAGCAGAAAGTGGAGATGCCCAGAGGTATTTCCAGCTGCTGCTGATCCCAGTTGGAGCCCAGCCTGCTGCCCAGTCCCAGCAGGAACCTGAGCCCAGCCCGGGGAGCTCCCGCAGTGTCGGGAGCTCAGCGCACGCGGGGCCAGGCCCAGAGCCCCGGGCACGGCCGCCGATTGCGGGGCAGCGGCGCAGGCGGAATGTCCTGCGGCCCAAACCTCCTGCTCCTGCCACACAGTGCCCATCGTTCTCCCCCTCCTCCTCCTCTCCCAGCATGGCACAAATTCCAGCCTGGAGGAGGCTTCCCCAGAGACAGCCCAGGCTCCTGTTTCAGCCTGAGTGTCCCTGCAGAGGAGCAGGGCATCTTTCAGGCAGTTCCACAAGCTCGAGCTTCTCATTTCATGAGGCATCTGGGATGAAAATGGCATTTTCAGAAAGACAGCAGCAGAGGGAGTGGATAAGAAATTATTAGAAAAAATGACCTTTCTTACAGACAAAGTTCACCAAGTCATTCCCTGCATTTCTCCTTTTCAGATTCTTTCAGTCATCTCCTCGGAGAGGTTCAGCTTGTTGTGGTGCTTATTATGAACCGATTGTACTCTTGATTTAGATCAGTGCATGAGATGTAGAATCATCTAAACTGAACACAGAAACAAACTCCGTCTTTCAGCCCATTTTCATGTTCTAGATCATTTTCCATGTGTCCACGGGGATGTTGGAATGGTTATCACACAACTCTCCACTTCTGGCTGCAGCCTCTGGAGAGTCTCTCTCTGCATTGAGCCAGGCTTGTATTCCCTAACAACTCCTGGTACCCCATCATGTTTTCTTAGAGTAGATCAGTAACAATGAAAACCTCACCAGTGGCACAGCTTCCCAACCCAACAGGAAAAGAAAGAAGAAATTGTAAAGTTCTTCAAATATCTTGCTTTGCTGCAAGAGTCATGCTGCACACAAAGTGTGGAAGGCCAAGAGAAGCTGCACTTGATGGCACATTTTGTGACAGAAGCTGCACCTTGTTTTCCAGGAAACGTTCTTGGAAAGAGCAGACACGACTGTGGAGAAGATTCTGGGAAACAGCTTTTAAAAAACGAAATTAAAATGGAAAGAAACAAACCAAGATTTTTTTTCCATTTATTTCAATTCTCCCCTTTTCCATCTTGCACTACTTCTCCATCCCATTAATTCCAAACGGATCTCACCTCTAATATCTATGACTTGGCAAGTTTTAGACACTCTGAAATACAATGAGCTAAACAGTTTGCCTTCTGCCGTTTTTTTTGGAAAGCAATGCTGGAGCCATAAGTGCAGTGCTGGGGTTGGGTATGTCTTGGTTTTGAAAGAAGACAGGTATCTGCTAAAGAGAGGCAGGGCCTCTCTTGGGATGGATAATTCAAATCCCCTTCTCTAAAATTATTATAATTTAGAAAATTAAAACGGCTCTCAGGCAGAGATATGGGGATAGGAATAACAGTTCTTTACTAATAGGTATAACAAGGCAAACAAACAATGACAACTACAGCAATTAATAGTGAAAACAGAACCAGGGACCTTGACGGAGCTTGGTCCCACAAAACTCGGGGCAGTCTGGTCTCTGGGGACTCCAAAAAAAAAAGGTACCAAGCTGGAACGGTGGGGTATCCCGGGCTGGTGGATCGGATGAAATTCGGAGCTCCGTTGGGGGTCACTGGAGGGCAGGGATGTTTGGCAGGGAGGGCAGTGCGGGCCCACGGTGCAGAGCAGCTCTAAAACAGCGCCGAGGCAGTGGGACAGGGCTGAGACAGCTCCAGCAGGGCAGGAAAAGGAGAGAGATCAGGATCTTCCTGGGCACACAAGCAGATGATAGCAGCTCTCTTCAGGATCAAATCCCGGTGGTGCCAGTGAGAAACCCACGCAGCAACGGCAGCCCCCTCTTCTCCCGATGCAGACCACACCAAAAGTGAAGCTGCCCTCCAGCCCCGTCTTTCTCCCCCCGTCGAGAGAAACTCCCAGAGACAAAAGGGTGTAGCCAAATGCCAGGGTCCATCTTTTTGTTTCAGCTGAGCACTGATAAGTACCAGCAATTAGCTGCCAAGCAACCCTTGGGAAAAAATTCTATAGGTGAAAAAGAAAAGAAACCTAACCCCCAACAACCCCAAAGCCTCAGACAGTGAAAGAACTGAGAACCTTTCTAGGCATGACAGGGTGGTGCAGGCTGTGGATTTATAATTATAGATTGCTGGTTAAACCTCTGTATGCCTTGATCACGGAAGGAAGCAGAGATCTTCAATGGACAAAAGAAGCAACTTGAGTCTTCAACCAGCTAAAGAAGGCCCTCATGTCAGCACCAGCTTTGGAGCTTCCAGACATGAGTAAGCCATTCCTTTTGTTTTCTCATGAGAAGCAAGGAATCGCTTTAGGAACACTAGCACAAAATCTGGGCCTGTACCGAAGGGTAGTTACCTACCTCTCCAAACAGCTGGACACAGCAGCAAAGGGGTGCCTGGGGTGTCTCAGAGCTGTTGCAGCAGTAGCAGTGAACATCCAAGAGGCACACAAGTTCACCCTGGGCCAGAAGGTGACTCTGCTAGTGTCCCACACAGTGTCTACAGTCCTAGAAGCAAAAGGGGGGCATTGGCTCTCCCCACAGAGGTTCCTGAAGTACCAAGCTATACTGGTAGAACAAGATGATGTTGAGACTGTGGTAACTAACATTGTGAACCCAGCTTCCTTCCTCAGTGAAAGTATGGGAGAACCAGTGATCCATGATTGCCTGGAGACCATTGAAGCCACCTACTCCAGCCGCCTGGATCTGAAGGATACCCCATTGGAGGATGCTGAGACCTGGTTCACTGATGGGATGTCATCAGTGGAAAGAGGCATGCTGGGTATGCAGTTACCACAAGCAGAGAGATAATAGAGTCTGGACCATTACCAACAAATACCTCTGCGCAGAAGGCTGAGATAATTGCCTTAATTCGAGCCCTAGAGCTGGCAAAAGGAAAGGAAATTAACATCTATACGGACTCGAGGTATGCAATTGGGGTAGTTCATGCACACGGAGCCATTTGGAAGGAGAGAGGACTGTTGAACTCACAAGGGGAGAATATTAAACATGCCCAAGAAATTCTGAGACTATTGGATGCAGTACAATTACCTGAAAAGGTAGCCATCATGCACATTAAAGCGCACCAAAAAGTGAGCTCTGGATTGGAAGAAGGCAATATGCTGGCGGATAGGGGGGCAAAAGAAGCAGCAAAAGGTGAGATACCCGATGAGATAACTGAGGCAGCATTGATTCCAGATGGAAAAATTTCTATTGAAGGTAAACCAATATACAATAAAAAGGACAGGAAACTTATTAAGGTGGAAAAGGCAAGTTATAACCAGGAGGGATGGGCTGTAACAGAAGAAGGGAAACTTGTAATACCCTCCTATTTGTTGTGGTCATTAGTACAGAGGGAACATGAGAAAACACATTGGGGAATAGATGCCCTGTATAACCATTTGAAAGAAAGAATATGGGCAAGAAATTACAGGGCACAGTGATAACAAGTTACTCGTCAGTGTAGCCTTTGCCTCCAAACTAACCCTAAAAATACCCCAAAGCCTAAAGTGGGACAAATTGGGAAAGGCTGTGGACCTGGGCAACAATGGCAAATTGATTTTACAGAACTGCCCAAAAAGGGAGGGTACTGTTACCTATTGGTGTTAACTGATACCTTTTCAGGATGGCCAGAAGCCTTTCGTGCCAGGACAGCTAAGGCCCGAGAAGTGACTAAAGCACTGTTGCAAGAAATAATAACACGATTTGGAGTCCCAGCCACCATAGAAATATGAGGCTGGAGCTCAAAACAGAGAACTAGATGGGCCAGTACATGATGTACAACCTGGGGATTATGTGCACGTTAAGTCTTTTGCAGAAAAGACCTTGGAACCGCAGTGGGAAGGACCATTCCAGGTGCTCCTCACTACCATCACTGCAATCAAGATCAAAGAACAGAAGGCCTGGATTCACCATTCCCGAGTGAAGAAAGCCCCAGACGAAATTTAGAAGGTAATACACCAGGCAATAACAAACTGAAGCTGAAGCTCACTCGGAACCATGAATAAATGGACTAATAGTTATTATAGACATTATGTGGAAGGCTGTAACTATTGTAGTAATTACCTTAGTCATAACAAGAGTTAGTGCAATACAATGTAGGTATAATGTGACTGGGATATACTGGTGCCAAGGAAGAGCTTATGACCCTTACACTCGTAAGGATTTTAGCAAGATGCTAAAAGTCACGAATGCAAGCTTGTGGGAAGGAAGAAATGTTTGGGGATGTAAGTATGCATTCGTACAGGATGGGTTCCACGAGGCTTACCACCCACCCGTGAAACTCATCCAGATCAGTCTTGGATGCTGTGATGCAATCAGTGGCTGCTGCAATTATCAGGGAAGGTGGAGAGGGAACATTCCCTGCTGAAATTCGCAAAATTGTTTGGGACAATGCCTCTGATATGCAGAGGGAATTTCAGTCTTAGTGAATGGTAGTCAATTTCACCTATAACCCTGTGACTAGTATAGTGACAGCCTTTGTTTTAACTATACACAATGCCTCAGTGGATCTAATACATCCAATAGTCCCCTTAAGATTAAACCATGAGGTAACTGTATTATACCCGTCTGAACACAAGATGTAGGCACAGAAATTGAAGGAAAATAGCAAACTATTAATCTAGAGTCCTGAACTGTGACAGGACAAGTTTGTGTCTAAGGACAGCATGCCCCATCATAAGGATAGACAACCAAATTATAGATGAGACTTAATTCAATTTGTGTACAGAGACCATCAAAGAAGTTTTTTAAAAGGCTTGAGGAACATTTGTCTCATCATCAGTAGGATGTTGTTTTTTGGTGGTCTCCGACAGCAACTAAATGCCTTAGTCCACCCTATAATTGTGTTGCTTATTTAGTTGGCATAAGTCTGGTGTTATCTGTTATAATACTTGTTTGGAATTGGAGGATGCTACGACGAGTAGCAGCCTTAACATCACTATCAAAGGCATATAGCTTGGTCTTGAGAGATACTAGCTGTACGGCTTGGATAGATGAAGAAGATTCTGCATATTGAGTAAAAGAATTTACTCATTTCAAAGAAGAAGTGGGGAAAATGAGACACTAATTTTGAAGACCTTAGAAAAACTATGTATATTGCTGACTTAGCTGAGAAGATAAACTTTGCGGAAATCAGTTAAAACTTAGAGGATGGTGAAAAAGAGACCGGATTTCAGATAAGTTATCCCGGATTTTATAACTCATTGCTTGTCAGCTCTGTGTTTGTGTAAAGCTTCCTTGCAGAAGCTAATCAATACCCCAGGAATGCAAAACAATTGCAAACCTCCTGTTTTCAGAAACAGCCTATTGAAATAGGCCTGGGAAACAGGAAACAGGGAGTCCTACCAAGGATCCATGAATCATGACACAGCAAAAGGTTGAAAGGTTAGAACGAGGAAGACTCATTTTACTTCCCCATTTCTAATGACCCCTCCCCAGAATAGACCCCCGACTCATTTCAGGGAACAAACTACGCATGCTTAATAGCCTTTTTGTTAATTAGCATACGAAGCAGAGAAGAGGAGGTGACAAGGGTATGAATATGCATTTGTATTTTGTGTATTCAACTCTATTGTGGATAAAAGGCTTTGTAATCACCTGTGATCTTTGTAGCTCTCATTAGGGAAATATCCCAGCGCTGCCCGGCGCCGTAATAAACATACACTTTCTAACTTAAACAGTTAGGGAGTGTTTGTCTGTCACAGTTTGGTATCAATATTAGATCGATATTCATATTTTAGTAAATCACTCCCACGATGATCCCTGTTCCCGAGTTCTGGTCCTGCTGGGTCCCAGTGTGCTCTGATCCTGCACCCAGTGAGTGCCAGTCCTTGGCCTGGTCGATCCTGGTGTATGGCGGTGTCCCAGTCCATCCCAGTCCCTTCCCAGTCCTTCCCAGTCTCTTTCGCAGATCCTGCCCTTCCTGCCCCCAGAGCTGAGGGGAACTTTTCTCATCACTGAAGACACCTGGAACACCTATTCCCAGCCATCCTGGGTTGCCCCACGTTTTGATGGGAATGGGGACAAGGAACCATTTGAGCTCCTTTTCCTGAGTAAAGGAATGGCCTTAACCCCACCCTTCTGAAATCTATCCACCCCCACCCTCCACTTTTCTCAACCCTGGAACCCCCAAAGCCCCTTCCCTGCTCTCCCAGCTCTCCCTGTTCCCCCTTCCCTTCACCCGTGACCCCCCAGACCCCAAATCTCTGTGTCCCCCCAGTTCTCCTCTCCCTGCGGTCCCTGCCCGTGGCGCTGTCAGAGCCTGGCCCGGGGTTCCCCCAGTTCCTGTCCATGGGGTCCCTGGATGGGATCCCCTTCCAGCGCCGCCACAGCCAGCGGGGCCGGGCAGAGCCGCAGCCGCCGGGGATGGCGGCCGGAGCCGAGCCGGGATATTGGGATGGCCGGAGCCGAGCCGGGATATTGGGATGGCCGGAGCCGGCACAAGGAGCGGCACCGGCACGGGGCCAGCAGGGAGCTGCAGATGCTGCAGGAGCGGCACAGCCAGAGCGGGGCTCAGGGCGGGGAGCCGGGGCTGGGGGATCTGTGGGGCTGCCATGGCACCTGTGGGACTGCAGTGGGGATCCGTGGGGCTGGGCCGGGATCTGGGGCATTGGGATGTGCATCCATGTGGATCCAAGGGGCTGGGATGAGGCTCTGTGGGTCTCCATCAGACTCTGAGGCTCCGTGGGGCTGGGACACAATTCCGAGGGTCTCCGTTGGTCCAATCCCTCCCCAGGTCTCCACACCTGCAGGAGGTTTCTGGCTGTGACCTCCTGTCCCATGGGAGCATCCGTGGATCCGATCGGCTCGGCTCTGACGGACGGGAATTCCTCTCTTTCCAGCTGGGATCCGGGGGATTTGGGGTGGCCAATGGTGCTGCCCAGGTCACCAAGAGGTGCTGGGAACAGGTTGAGATGGAGGCTGAGGAATGAACAAATCCCCTGCGGCACACCTGCCTGGAATGTCTCTGGAAATATGTCAGATATGGGTGGGAGGTGCTGGAGCGTAAAGGTGGGGAGGGTAGAATTCCCATGGGAATGTGGGATTTGGAAATGTGAGATTTTGGAGGGCAAAATTTGGGAACATGGGAATTCCCATGGGACCTCCATGGATGGATCCCACTGCTGTCCCATTCCCATGGGAATTCTGTAGATGGATCTCACTGCCATGCCATTCCCATGGAATTCCATGGGCAGACCTCACCCCTGTCCCATTGCCATGGAATTCCTTGGATGCATCTCACAGTTATCCCATTCCAGAACCCCCTGATGTCCATGTGTCTGGAAAAGTGGAACACGGGACCCTGACATTGTCCTGCTCACGTACGGATTCTACGCCAGCACCATCGGGATCAGCTGGATGAAAGGGAATGAAATCCTGGATCGTTCCCAGCAGCAACAGCACCTTCCACACCTGGGCCAGGATTGAGGCGCTGCCGGAGGAGCGGGAGCAGCACCGGTGCCGGGTGGAGCATCCCGGAATGCCAGAACCCAGGATCTTCTCCTGGGGTGAGGCTGGGAATGTGGAATGTGGGAATTGGGAATTTGGGAATGTGGAGCAGCGGGATGGGGGTTCCCCTCCTCTCCTCACCATCCTGTGCTTCCCAGAGCCAGAATCCAGTGGGAATCTCACCCTGGTGGTTGCTGTGTCCATCATCGCTGCCATCATCATCATTCTCCTCATCAGATTCGGCATCTGGAGGCTCCAATCTGGTTCCCCCCAAACCCATCCTGGGGGTCTCCCTGTTCTCCTCTCCCTCCCAAGACTGCTGGGGGTTCCCCCACAACCCACCCACCCCCCTAAACTCCTCCTGGGTCTGCACACGGGCACCGTGTCCCCTCCCCAGGATGATGAGGGGTCCTGGGCTGAGCCCCCCACTCAGCCGAGGGTGTGGAGGGAACTGGGGGTCCTGGTGCTGGAAGTGACTGCTCCCAGGATGAGCCCACTTGCTCTGTCCGTGTGGTTCCAGTTTCCTCAGCATTCCCAGTATGAGCCCAGTCACTCCCAGAATGATCCTGGTCACTTCCCCTCACTCCCCTGAGGATCCATCTTGCTCCCAGTATGAGCCCAGTCACTCCCAGTCATTCCCCATTATGATGCAATTTGCCCCCAACACAGTCTGAGTCGTTCCCAGTTGCACCTGCTGTTATCCAGTGTGTTCCCAGTTCTCCCAGCTGCCCCAAGTATAGTCCCAGTCAATCCCAGGATGATGCCAGTCTCTCCCAGAAAGGCCCCAGGCACTCACACGTGTCTCCAGTTTCCCCCAGTGTGGGCGCAGGTAAACCCAGCACATTCCCAGTGGCTCCCAGTGTGGCCCCAGCCACAACCTGCATGGTCTCAGGCACTCCCAGTATATTCCAGTTGCCCTGAACATTCTCGTGGTCATTGTCAGGCACTCCCAGTTACCCCAGCATGGTTCAGTTAACCCCAGTTTTATCCCAGTTACTGCCAGTACATCCCAGTTGTAACCAGCATGCATCCTGTCATTCCCAGTTCCTCCCAGTGTATCCCCAGTAGGCTCCCAGCATGGCTTTGGTAGCTCCCAGTAACTCCCAGTCAGGGTGTGTTGAAACCCACTATAAACCCAGAATGATTCCAGTCACTCCCAGAATGATGCCAGTGGCCCTAAGTGTGATCCCTGTTGCTACTTGTCAATTCCAGCATGACCCCAGTAGCCTCCAGTATGATCCCTGTGACTCCCAGTCTCTCCCAGTATATCCCAGTCACTTCCAGCATGCTCCCAGTCACTCCCAGTTCTTCCCAGTTGCTTTCAGCATGATTCCAGCTGCTCACAGCCTCTCCCAGTCAATCCCAGTAGGAGTCCAGTCACCAAAAGTGTGACCCCAGTCTCAACCAGCATGAACTCAGCTGCTCTCACTGTGATCCCACTATGATCTCAGTTGCTGCCAGAATAGCTCCAATTCTTCCCAGTTACTCCCAGTATGATCCCAGTTCTCCCTAGAATAGTCCCAGTCCCTCTCGGGATGTTCACATGCACTCCCAGTTTTCCCCAGCATGGTCCCAGCTGTTCCCAATGTGGTTCCAGTCTCCCCAGTAGGGTTACAGACACTGCCAGTATATCCCAGTATATCCTAGTAAGGTTCTGGTTACCTCAGAATGATCCCAGTCTTTCCCAGTTTTTCCCAGTTGCCTCCAGCATGATCCCAGTTTCTCGCAGTTGCCCAAAGTGTTTCCTGGTTGCTCCCAGTATGATCCCAGTTTCCCCACATGTGGTCTCAGTCCCCTCAGCATGGTCCCAGTCCCTTCCAGTTGATCTGAGTTACTCCCAATGTGTCCACATTTTCCTCCCAACAGTATCTCCTAGTAACCCCAAGTCAGGATTTGTTCACATCCATTGTAATCCCAGTGGCTCCCTGGATGAACCCAGTAGGACCCAGTCACCCCCAGTTTGGTTCCAGTCACCCCCAGTTTGACCCCAGTCATTCCCAGATACTCCCAGTAATATTCCAGTCATGCCCTGAATGACTGCCTGTCACTCCCATTTGGAGCCCAGTTGCTTCCACTCACCTCGTGCATGGTTCCAGTCCCAGCCAGCCCCTTTCCAGTAACTCCCAGTCTGGTTCCAGTAGGATCCCAGTATGACTCCGGCATGGGAACAGCTGCTCCCATTTACCCCCACTGTGGTTTCAGTCTCTCCCAGTGTATCCCAGTTGCTCCCAGCATGTTCCCAGTCACTCCCAGTTGTCTTCAGTTACTTCCAGCCTGATCCCAGTTGTTCACAGCCAATCCCAGTCACCCTCAGTGCAGTCTCAGTGTCTGCCAGAATGATCCAGTATGACTCCAGTCTCCCCCAGCAAGGGCCCAGACTCTTCCACTGTGATCCCAGTAGGATCCCAGCTGCCCCCAAGCAACTTGCAGAGCCCCAGCCATGCTGTTTGCCCCCAGCCTGCCCACGGCCAGCCTGGGGCTGCTCCCGGGGCTTTTCTGTGCTCAGCATTGGCCTGGGCAAAGTGTTCTGGAGAGAGCCTGGGCAAGGAGCCTGCAGCCCCCAGGCCCTGGCCTGAGGCGTCAGCGCTGCCCCAGCAGTGCCCATGGCCTGTCCCTGCTGCAGCCCCGGCACTGCCACCCCCAGCCCTGTGCCCGGCCCCGAGAGCACTCAGGCCCTACAGCAACACCAGGGCCAGCAGGGCAGCGGGGCAGGGCCACGGCAGCAGCACTGCCAACACCAAGGGCTGCTGCTGCTGCTGCTGGGCACAGCTGCTGTGCCAGCACTGATCTGCCCCCAGCTCTGCACACAGACATTGCTGCTGCAGCTGCAGAGAAGGGAACCAAAGGGGGATCTCTGCAGAAAACTGGGCTAAAAATATCCTTGAGTTCCTTTAAAGCCACCAACAGTGCAGCCCCTCATTGACACAGTCTGTGACCACACGGGAGGTGGAGAGAAACAAAATGAGAAATGGCAAAAAAAATTATATTTATTTGTAAACAAGATTAAAAAAAAATAAAAACCAAAGAAATAGAACCTCCAAATTAACAAACATGAAGTATCAAACATGGTATTTATTACAAGTGATTTGCAGAAATTGGCCAGCAGTTTAATGTTTTTTAAAGCATGCAGTCATCAGTGTCCACACTTCAGCTTTGAGCTCCTGGTTCCTCAGGCTGTAGATGAGGGGGTTCAGGGCTGGAGGCACCACTGAGTACAGAACTGACAGAGCCAGATCCAGGGATGGGGACGAGATGGAGGGGGGCTTAAGGTAGGAAAATGCACCAGTGCTGATGAACAGGGAGACAACGGCCAGGTGAGGGAGGCAGGTGGAAAAGGCTTTGTGCTGTCCCTGCTCCGAGGGGATCCTCAGCACAGCCCTGAAGATCTGCACATAGGAGAAAACAATGAACACAAAACAGCCAAATGCTAAAGAAGCACTAACACCAATGAGCCCATGTTCCCTAAGGAATGATTTGGAGAAGGAGAGCTTGAGGATATGGGGGATTTCACAGAAGAACTGGCCCAGGGCATTGCCATGGCACAGGGGAAGGGAAAATGTATTGGCTGTGTGCATGAGAGCATTGAGAAAGGCACTGGCCCAGGCAGCTGCTGCCATGTGGGCACAAGCTCTGCTGCCCAGGAGGGTCCCGTAGTGCAGGGGTTTGCAGATGGACACGTAGCGGTCGTAGCACATCACGGTCAGAAGGGCAAACTCTGTTGTAGCACACAAAACAAAAAAAAAGAGCTGTGCAGCACATCCTGCATAGGAGATGGTTGTGGTGTCCCAGAGGGAATTGTGCATGGCTTTGGGGACAGTGGTGCAGATGCAGCCCAGGTCGGTGAGGGCCAGGTTGAGCAGGAAGAAGAACATGGGGCTGTGCAGGAGGTGGCCGCAGGCTACGGCGCTGATGATGAGGCCGTTGCCCAGGAGGGCAGCCAGGGAGATGCCCAGGAAGAGGCAGAAGTGCAGGAGCTGCAGCTGCCGCGTGTCTGCCAATGGCAGCAGGAGGAAGTGGCTGATGGAGCTGCTGTTGGACATTTGCTGTCTCTAGGCATTGTTACTGTCATGGAAAAAAGGACAGTGGAGGGTTAGTAGAGATACCTTTAGACAGAATCAAAACCATTTCCAATACAACCTCCCCTGGCACACAAAGATACGCTTTTGTGTTTAAGAGTTCTGCAGGTTTTTTTACAAGCTCCCCCATATCTCTTCTGGTATTCTTGGTTATGAAACCCTCTGCATTTCTGCTGCCCCCAGGGAGAACAGAACAAGTTCTGTGAGGCAAAGTGATTGGTGGAGAGTGAGGGGACATGTCAGGTCTGTCAGTCGTACCTGTCCAGAGTTACTCTGGGCTTCAGCCTCTATCAGGTGGAGGGTGATCAGCTTCCCATGTTTCCCTTAAAAAAATCGCCAGGTACTGCTGACAGCAGATGGATCCACCACAGCCCAGCTCCACTTTTGTAGCCAAGGACTCACGTTGCTCATTTCACCAACCCAACAGCATTTTCAGTGTCAGAACACCTCTGCCTTTCCCCGTGGGCCTTTCAGAGAACACAAAGATGCTCCAGGACAGGTTTGCATTCAGGATTGAAGCTCCCAGCTTGGACTGAAATCTCAGGGACACTCCCAAGTTTCCCTAGGATGGCATTGGACTAAGGGAGATGCAGCTCCTTCCCTGGCTGCACTGACAGCATTGCCCACAGCTGGGCACTGGGGACAGCGTCACCCTGAGCCAGCTGTGCCCCCTGCCAGAGCCCCCCAGTGCTGGGCAGCTGCTCTCAGCCCTGTGCTCTGCAGAGGGAACTGGGCCCGGGGCTGCACAGCTGCCCCACGGCTCTGCTGCAGCTCTGCCTGCACAGGAGGGGCTGCACGCCTTGGAGCCCCGGCCCTGAGGGCAGAGGCTTGGCTGGGGGACAGGAGGGAGGGGGCTTGTTCAGAGGGAGGGGCTGCACTGCAGGGGCTCCTATGGAGATCTCTGAACTCTCCCTGCCACAACATTTCTGGCTTTTGTTTTCTCTCATTGCCTCATCTTCTCTCTGCTTCCTGGAGATTTTCCTCCTGCAGGTGTTTCCCTGTGCCTGAGCTCTCCCTGCCAGCACTCCCAGAGCCCAAATCTCTGTGCACTCTCCTTGGCCCTACAGAACCCTGCCTGTTTGCAGGGCACTGGCTGGGGGCAGGTTCTGTTTGCAGCTTTGAGAAAGGACAGCTCAGACTAAGCCTGATCACTGGGAGTTTAATTTGTCCCAGGGATTTGCAAAAATAATGATACCTTTCTGATTTGTTCTCCTTCTACCCCATTATCTAATATAAGGAAATATTGAAAAAATTAGATCATAGATAATTAGATAATATTAATAGTCTTAAGAAATAATCTTAAGAGTAGACTTAACAATTGTCCTTGTTTTAAAAGAAATCCTTGCCTCGGAAATATTTGGGGAGTGGGCAGAAGCTCTGTGTGTCAGAGCTTCGTGAGCATTTCACCTCCCCTGCACCAGAAATACTCAGAGAGTTATACTCACAGAGTCTGCAGGCATTGGGATGTTGCAGCTTGAGGAGATCACTGCAGGAGCTGCAGCTGCATTGTCCTGCAGCCAGAGGTTCCTGTGCCAAGGGCTGGCAGTGATTCTCCCCCAGTCCCTTCTCAGCACCTTCCCAGCCCTGAGTGATTGAAGCTCTCTGTGCCTCTGTGCTGTGCCCGGGGTGGCTGCAGGCAGTGCCCCAGCCCTGCTGGGCTGGCAAAAGAGCTGCTCATCCAGAGAAATGTGGTTTTAAGCTCTTCATTGTTGCCAGGATCATCCTCTGTGCCAGGAGCCCAGCCCAGCAGCACAGACACAGCACAAGGACTTTAATGACCCTCTCGAGGCTTTGGTGTTGTTTACATCAGACTCAGTCCCTCAGAGAGTGATCAAAAACTTCTCCACAACTCAAAGTGACATTCAAAGTCTGAAGTTTCTGGAAGTTTTAATGGGTCCCACTGAGGGACACGACACAGAAAGTGTCCCCAGGCCCCAGGCAGAGCAGAGAACTGCAGGCAGTGATGACAGGTGGGGACAAAGAGAAGCCAAGGCTTGGTGCCCTGGGCCACAGCAGCCTCTGTGCCACCAAGGACACTGAGGAGACCCCTTGTCCTGAGGCCCTGGGGCCTCCTGGCACAGCCCCAGCAAGGCTGGGCACTGTCAGCCCCTTGTGCTGCCCTCAGCATCCCCCTGCCATGCCAGTGGCCTCCAGGATGTGCTGGAACGAGTCCCTGGGGAAGGAGCCTTGGTCAGCAATGGCCCTGGGGGGCTCCTTCCTGCTGCCAGGGACTGCAGGTTTTTCCAAGGATTTTGGGTTTGGCTTTTGCCTTGGAGTCTCTGAGAGGTTTGTGCAATCCTGGCCTCCAACTCTCTGCTTTAATGAGTCTCTTGAGAGGCTTTGTCAGTAACAACACTCAGTGAAGTTCATTAATGCTTCAGGGTACTCAAAATTTGGAAAAAAAGGGGGTTTTGAAACTGACTGACAGGTTTGTGCAATCATGGCTTTTAATTATCTCATCTTTAATGAGTCCCTTGTGATTTTTAGCCAGTAACAACACCCAGTAGGGCTTATTCATGCTTCAAGGTACTCAGGGGTAATTTAAGTACTTCTTTTTGCCACTGAATCTCTGAGAAGTTTTTGTGCAATCCTGGCCTCCAATTCTCTCATTCCAAGAGTCTATGAGGAGCCTGTGTTGGGGATGGACCTTAGTGGGACCCATGAATACCTTGAGACACTTTGGGTATTTTTTCCGACTGACTCCTGGAAAGGTTTGTGCAATCTCCTCTCAGGTCCTGAGGTTCAAGGACTCAGCACCAAATGCACCACGGGGCCCATTAGGATTAAGCAAGTCCTGACAAACCATGGCTGTGCCTTGATTTCCCTCGGGTCTGGTGCAGCTCATTAGGAAGTCTTTTTTCCTAGAGTTATGGATTAAGATTTCAAAAAGCTTCTAAGAAATCCACATTCCTATTTTCAAGGGCGTATTTTTCTCTTTAAAGCAGAGTTGATTGCTACATTCAGTGATTGATATTGACCCAGGATCTCTCCTCAGGAGGTCTGGCCTGCTCAGAGAAGCTGTGCTTTGTGGTCTGACCCAGTGTGGACAACCTTGCTCCACATTCCCCAACACCATCCTGTTTCTCCTCACTCACCTGGGACCTGCTTTGCTCATAGAACTGGCTGCACTCATGCAAAAGAGGAGCTTTCTTACTTTTTTAGCAATCTAAACCTCTTAAATTTCAGACAATCTCCTCAATGTGTGCCAAGCCCAAGAAGCCACCAAGGAGGTTCCCCTTCCCAAGGCAGAACCTTGCAAGGAATGTTTGAGACACACAGGAAGTTCTACCAGAAACACAAATCCAGAGTTGGCTGAAGGCAGAATTAGACCAACTGCTGAAGGACAGACAAGCTTTGAACTCCTTGCAGCTCAAAGCTCCAGCTGGGTTGTTGGGAGGTGTGTGAGTGAGGCAAGAGTGAGGGCAAGGGAACTGCAGAGAGCCCTGGAAGTGCTTCTGTGCAGCCAGGCTGTGGGGAAAGGGCACTGCAGGCCTGGCCTGGGCCAGGAGTGAGGCTGGATCATCATCCCAAGCTGCCCTGGGCCATTGCAAGGGGCTGTGGCCATGGACACTGCACTGAGCCCACTCTGGCAGCCTTTTTTCCACCTGCTTACCCTTAAAATGTTCAAAGTCATTACAGGAACAACTGCAAGGTGTCACAGTTGTCCCACCTTCCAAGTACCTGTCCCAGAAAACAGTGTCATTTGTACACTCAAACTCTGCTGTCCTTTACAAAGTGATCACAAGGGTTCACAAGTTGGAAGTCAAGGTGCTGAAAAGACCTATGGTTACCATGCATGTGTATATCAACTTTAAAATTAAATTAAGCTTTACAAAGGGGCTTTCCACATCAGGAACAAGGGACAAAAAAGAGAGTGGAGAGCTTCTGCTTCTATAAATAAGGTAGAGTGTAAGAAAGTGATTTCAAAACCTGCAGGGTTTGGGAAGAGTTTTAATGAGGAAGAGCCAAAAGGATGTAAACCTGCACTTTACTCCCCTGAGGGATTTTTTCAAGTGTCACAGTCTTGCAATAGCATTTACTTGTATCTGGGACAGGACTGGTGCCCATAAAGGGATGTGAAGGGAGATGTATCCAGAGACAAAAGTGTGGTTTTCCCTGGATTTGCATGAGGGTAGCACCAACTTCCTTCTGAGAGTTGTCTGTATTGTAGCCTGGATTTTCTCAGCAATGCTATAATGTGTGGTGCTGCTTTTAAAGGGTTTGTGTCCTGGGAATTTTGTACCTCTGCCCAATCAAGGATGTGGTGTTCCAAGTGTTCTGTCTCTGTATTAATCTGGATTTGGGTTCTTGGTGCTTCCACTGTGCCTACAGAAGAATCCTTAAGAGTTATAATCTCTCTATAGAATTGAATATTACTAATTCAAAACTGTATTTGAACAATACAGTTTTGAATAATGGAATATTTTAATGAATGAAACATAAAAGAATAAAAAAGTAAGGTGCGACTTTGAACAGGCATTTACATTATTAATCTGTCTTATAGTTATTTATAACCTAGTTATTTTGATTCAAGTTAGGACTAAATGGCATCTGAAATAGATGTTATCTTCATAGACATGAAGATGGTTATTTTAGCTGTAAATGAAGACAAACAGAACTCACATGAAGAATATCAGTTAGGAAAGGTCAGATTCTTATTCAGGGAAAGGTTAGGGAAGTGGTTTGCTAGAGCTCAGGACTGTTCCAGTAGTGCTGCAGACTCATGGAGGAAAAAGAGCAGTGTCTCCAGTTACACAGCATAGACATCCATGGATCTTGAGTGCTTTCCAGTCCTTTCAGCATTGCATAGAGTTGGAAAGAATCTCGAGGGCTTGTAGCTGATTGAAGAATGGAAATAATGCGGAAATAAATAATAAAGGAAATTAAGAAACAAAATAAAGTAAAAAAAAATTTTTATTTGATGTACTTTTAAATCCTCTCCAATAGTGTGGTTGACTGGTTGGTTTAAACAGCAGATGAGAGGTCTAACATGAAAGTGGCATTTACTTGCTTTTTTGTGCAGGTTGATCCAGGCAACTGTCTTGTGTATGTTAAACATGATATTTGTGTATCAGGTCTGTGTTTGTGTACCTGTTCTGATCCAGATGGGGAAAGAAATTGTGCATATTTCCCTTTCTCTTAGTGTATTTATACTTCTCTTTCTTCATGCAAACAAAAGTTTTTCATAACTATTTAAATACTGGAATCAGCCATCAGAGACTCATTTAAAATGTGTCTTATTTTGGAGCATTCAGAGTTTGTGAGTATGAAATAGTGTAACCAGTAACTACCCTTCAAAGTAAGCTGAAATATGCCTTTATTATTGACATAGAACATGAATTTTTGAGCAGTTTGCTTCTTCACTGACTTCTTTCTTCTCACTATTGGAATGATAAAACAAGGAGACCTAGTAGATGGTCTTCATCTGGTTGTTGTGAAGTGCAGAGGGCAGATCAATGGTGATAGCAAATTTATTTGATTGGAGATGCCATTTTATAGTGTTGTAAAATTGAGGCAATGATAATCATCAGTAGTTCTATTGAAATGAGCTCTGCAAATTCTCCTAATAAATGAGAAGGCATCCTCTTTTCCTTGAATACTGAAAAAGAAAAAAAATGTTGGAAGAGGACTAAAGCAGAGATTGAGAACAAGTTGGCAGCAGATTGAAATTGATGGGATTTTGGTTCAATCTTTGTCTTTGGTAGCAGTGGCTGCCTGTGTGTGGTACTGCTGATAAAGTCAATACTATTCCTGGGTTCTGCATCTGTTTGGGCTTTCTTGGGTGACAAGATCCTCTCTGACCAATGCTTCAAAATCCAGTGTGAATATTTGGTGTGACTCTTGCAAACAAGACCCAAGTGAGGCACAGGAAAGGAAAAATTTGGTTCTATCAGGGGAGATATTTGGTACCAGTACTGGTGATATTGCAATTAAATGATCAAATCACAGTGCAAATATTTTGAAAACAATATGAAGAGTATTGAGAGGAGTGAGGAAATAGTCAAAAAAAAAGGAGGAAATGTGTCTGTCTGAGAGCATATCTGTAACAGTCACCAGGTTGTAGTCTGGGCTTATTCTTTCTTTCTCATTTGGGTTTAAAACATTAAACGAAACTGAATGCATTAATACTTGTATTTACACCCTATGTATTGATATAGGATGGAGTTTTAGAGTAGAAATAAAACTGTACTTTGGGATTGCTGGGAATTTGGAGCTAAATTAGAGTCTGTAGTTGTACCTAGCTTTCAGCTGTGAAAAACATTGTTTATTGTAGAGATTTGGTAAATGGTTTTCCAGGTATGTGTGGATATTCTTTGGAGAAATTGCGAGTTAGCTCTATGTAAGTTATTTGGATTCAACTTAGGAATGAATGGATGAAGAAGCAGATCTTATCTTCACAGAAGTGAAGGTGATTCTCTTAGCTGAATCAGAGGTGCTTGGCTTCAGAACGAAATCATTGGTGTTTGGGTTGAATCTGTATCTTTGGTAGCAGTGGCAGCCTGTGTCTTTGGTGCAACAACAAATGGCAATCCCATTGCTGGGTTGTGCATCTGTTTCCCAGGAGGCAGCGGTGGTGGGCATGTTTGGGGTGCCAGGCTGTTGCTGTGCTCACCATGGGTTGCTGTGCGTGGAGTGTTTGGGGTGCCGGGCGGTTGCTGTGGTGCCAGTGGGTTCCTGGAGGGTTTGGGGTGAGTGTGCAGTGCTGGGCACTGGCCCTGGGCAGAGCAGCCTCGTGGCTGAGGGCAGGGGGAGGCCTGAGGAGGCTCTGGAGGCACCAAGTGCTCGTGGCAGGATCAGCTGTGCCAGGGAAGCCCTTGTGCAAGCAGGCCGGGGGTGGTGGGTGAGTGACTCGTAGCCTGTGAGCCGGGCAGCGTGTAAAACTCTTCACCTGCAGTCAGACCTTCAAAGAAGCTCTTGTTTCTTTCTGGATGCAGTTGGACCTTCAAAGAAGCTCTTGTTGCTTTCTGGATGATGGGGAAATGTTGGACAATTCCAGTAAGCCATCTCTGGGCTAGAATATCCTCCTTTCCACATTGTTTGACCCATGTTATTTTTACTGCCATAGCATTGTATCTATCAAAAAGAGTGTTGTAGAAATCAGTTGCTTTCATGGTGCAGAGCAGTTTTAAATGATGTGGCAGATTTGTGTGATATGTGCTGGTAGTAATGGCATTTCTTGTGGAAATGATTATTTTAGGGTCTTTGTAGGTGGAAATAAGTGTTCTTTCAGCATTAATGAAATGCTTTCAGAAGATGGTGTTGGGTTAGGCAAGCCTGACTTGTGTCATGAGGGCATTCTGGGCTAGGATGTGTTGCAACTGATGGCATTTGTCATTTTCCAACTATTTTTAAATCCTGTCAAATTGTGTGGGTGGCTCGTAGTTTAAGATGTGAGAGATCTGAGTTCAAAGCGTGGTTTTTTTTGCTTTTTGTGCACTTTGTGCAGCTTTTTAAAAGATGCTGGTCATCCACTGGTGTTTTGTTTACAAAGCTCTTCATTGCTCTGCCTTTTGTAAGCTGATGTGTAATATCGACAAGAGCAGCACTTGATGTTGCAAAGAAGGCACTTTAAGTATCACTGTGGGCATGTGATGAAAATTCTGCTAGTTTAAGGTTAAAAAGCTATTCTCTAAGTTTTTGTAGAGTTTAAATGCCATATGATCTCCTAATTTACCAAAATAATATTACTCTGGTCCTGTATCCCATATTAACTGTGAGGAGCTGGCTAAGAGAGCTCCAAGTGGTGTGTGTGGGAAAACAGGATGCTGTGTCCAGGCCTGCAGAGCACCTTTGAGCATGTTCATTGTTGAACTGGAAATAATGATAACATTTCAATGACTTGTATTGGGGATGAGAAAAACGACTGGTTTGGTAAATGGGAGAGATGAAGCCCTGAGGCAGAATAACTGGGCCATTCAGTGAGCTGTGCTAATACAAACAAATGTAAATTTGCTCAAAGCAGGGGCTGTCTTGGGTTACAAGGTCCTGACCACTGATTCAAAATTCATTGTGAATATTTGGTTTGACTCTTTGACAGACAAAACCTGAGTGATGATAAACTCCTAGGAAAGGTAGAATTTAGTTGTAGCAGAGGGGCATTTGGTGCTAATACTGGTGACATCCCACTTAAATGGTCAAATCAGTGTGAAAGGGTTTTGAAAAATCAGGAAGTGTCAAGGGGAGAGACGAAATAGTCCAGAAATGGTAAAAATGTGCTCTACTAGAGAGCACATCTGCAACAGTGACAAGGCTGGAGTCTTGGTTTGCTGTATTTTGGTGTTGTTGGTTTTCCTGATTTTTGTGGATAAAATTCAAGGGAATGCATGATGTACTTGTTATTCACCCTCTGTATTGATCTAAGATGGAAATCCAGTGTAGAAATGGAACTGTCCTTTGGAAAGGCTGGAAATTTTGAGCTAGATTGGAGCCTTTATTTGTAATTAACTTTCAGCTGTGAGAAACATTTTTGGCAGAGATGCAGTAAATGGTTTTCCAGGTAATTGTGGATCTTAAAGTGAAAGTGCAAGTTCCTTATGTGCAAGATATTTGGATTTCAGATAGGAACAAACTCTAATCACTTGTAGTGTAAAGGAAATCATGGTAATGGATTTTTGTTTTCTAGCCCAAAGCTCACATCATCTCTTATGAGCCTGGCAGCCAGACTGTGTTGTACAGGTGATCACTTCTGAAATGATGTCCCATTTGATAAGTGCAGCCAGGAACTCTGATCCATTATCAGTGCAGTTGCTCAGTATCTTCATTACAAGAATCCGTGTCTCTGGTTCTGGTTTTGCAGTTCTGATCATAGCAAGAAATAAGTCAAAGGTTGTGCCTCCTTTGGCTCTGAGCTGTCACAAATCTGAATTCCAGCCATATGGAATTGTTCAGGCAGTTGTCTCTAGTTGCTGTTGTTCAGCCAGTTTCTGGCATTTGGGGTTTTTGCCACCTTAACCCGCTTTTGTGCTAGCAATGCCTTGCAATTAAGTAATGATTCTTTTCTCCCCTTCCTTGTATGTTCTTCCCTCTGGATAAAGACAGAGCTGGAAAAAGAGTGTGTCCTATTTTACTGCAACCTTGCATGGTATAGGTGACTCTCTTAAAAGATTTGTGTCTCTGTAGTGCAGCAGGAATGTTTTGTGCTGCATATATAAAGTGAAAGTGTTCAAAATTTTCATTTTATCAACTTTGTGGATGATTTCTGCCAGTAAATTGCACGGAGTGGATTGTGTATACAAGTTCCAAGCTTTATTGTCCTGAACAAATGGTGATTCTGCCTGTATTAGAGTTCAGGCTGGCTGAAGTTTGTGCTGCAGTCCATGGTTCCTTACAATATCCATGTCAGCCCTGTATTTTTACTGTATTAGAAATGAGTGTCTGTGTAGTGAACTGGAAACATTTGTTTCACTTTGAATTTTAGAATCCCTCAGATTTTTGGTGTGATTCCTTGAAGTTTGATCATGTTTTTTGGAACAGCAATTCTATACCCTGGTGTAATTATCAACGCACAAACTGGCAGAGTTAAGCTTGGTTTTATTCTACTTGTTGGTAGAGGGCACTTGATTTCCTCCATCTTCCAGTCTGCTTTGTAGCTCCCATAAAAAACAAGGTGCTGTAGGTAAGGGCCAACAGGACTCCTGAAATGGCAGCAAAACACCTTTTCTGTCAGTGGGAGGGAAGTAGCATGCCAATGCAAGATGACCCTGCAGTTACTGGGTACTTTGTGCTGTCAGTAAAGGAATTCCAGTGATAAGAGTCTGTGTAAATCCAGTTTTCACAGACCTATGGCTGCACTTGAAGTGTTTCTTGAAGTACTGTGTGGAGTCTTTGTCTAGGGAAATTTCCTTTCTCCCAATGTATTTTTGATTTCTTTTAACACCAAAAGGTTTTCACATGAATATGAACAGTGGGATAAGACACCAGGCTCCCATTTCAAATGTGTTTTAGAGCATTTGTCAGAATGGGTTTATTTGAGAGTGTGAATTAGAGAAGCCAGTTCCCCAGTGACCTCCTTCATAAGCAAGCTGCAATCTGTCTCTCTATTCACTTGGCATCATAAGAAATTAATTTTCCAGCAATAAGCTTTTTACCTGACTTTTCTTTCTTCTCAATATTAGAACAATGAAACAAGATCATCTAACATTCAGTCCTATCCAGATAGTCGTAAAGTACAATGGGCACATCAGTGGTGACATCAAATTTATTCCAAAGGAGAGGCTGTTTTAGGTATTGTTATGTAATGTGAGATTGTGGTAGTAGTAAAACATGAGTAGTTCTATTAAAATTCTCCCTGAAGATGCTCCAAATGTATGAAGAGCCAACCCTCTGTCCCTTAACACAGGAAAAGAAAGAAAAGTTGGTAAAGGAGCTTCCAGAGAGTAATGGAAAGATTGAGAGCAAGTTGGCAGCAGAGTGAAATGGAAAGGTTTTGGCTGAGTCTTCACTTTTGCTGCCAGGGATTTTCTTTAATTTCAAGATGAACCATGGACAATTCAGACTGACAGTCCAAAAGACTGTTGCTGCTGGAGAATGACTGAGCATTCTTGGAAAAACTCTGATCATAAAAACCAGAATTTGCAATCATATCTAAACCTAAAATATTTTATTTTCTTTTTTGATTCAGTTTATATTTAACTGTCATAAATCCTAGTGTACTGAGCAGAGACTACTTGAATGTGTTATCTGGAAAATCCATCATATCTCCCTGAACAGGCCAACTGTAGAGCCAATGTCTCCTGCTTGTGGCATTTAGGGAATATAAAAGAAGTTCTGACCAAGGCCAGGGGAAATGGTGTTTTCTAGAAAACAGAAACCAAATGAGGTTTTTTGTGCCAAGTCTGTTCCTTGTATGCTCTTCTTGGAGCAGAATACCACAGTTGGCATCCAAACTATGCAGAGCCCCAGAAATGTTTGTAGTATTTGTATTGTAGAGTAATTCAGGGAATATTGATAAAGAAGTTGTTTTCTGCCCATGGTGCTTCCAGATGTCTGGCTTGGGGTCAGGTCTGACCCAGAAGCTGAGGAGCTGCTGTTGATGATGCACTAACTTGAGTTGCTAAGCTACTGGGTTAGGGTGAGTCTACCACTCTGTTTCTGGCTTTTTGGGAGTCTCCAAAAGGCTTTGTCCAGCCACAGAAAGCCTGTAGTCACTGCAAGCCCACGAGTTCTTGGCAGTCCAATTAGACAGATAATTTCCTGTCTGTATGCAGAGCTGTGTCATTTAGGGAAATATGTGGCTGCCAAACCAGATCCAGGGAAGTTGTATACCTGCAAACTGGCAAAAAGGATCTCCTGATGTTATCCCAAAATGAACTTAGAGGCTGTGAAGTTCTTCAGAGTTGTGTTCTTTAAACCATCATAGAGCAATGTTCATGTTAAGCAGTGTATTTTTATTTCCATGAGTTGCAGTTAATGACAGTAATGTGTTATTATCAGAGTGATAATAATACAGATTAATTTTAAAAGAAACCTTGTCATTAGTGTTATGCTGCAGAGTTGAGGAGGTTATGCTAAATATTTGTTTGCTTAGATGCAGGATAGAGTGATACTGGTCTATTATAAAAATACTTGTAAATATTAAATATGACATAAACACTTCCTGTTGCTCAGTTCCATCAAATGTCTAATTTTCTACTGTAGCTGGAAATTTCTTCTGTAATTACAGCACATTCAAATTGTCCATGCAGCCATTGACATGGAATTTCATGTATGGAGCACTGCTGTGAAGAGCATGTCATTAAAGAAAGCTGCAGTCTGACGTCTCTCAATGAAAGCAGTACAGAGCTGGCGGGGGGCTTCTCTGTGGGGTTGTTTGGGAATTTTCTTTGGTTCCTGGTTGTCTTTCTGCTGCATGATTGTACAGTCAGGAATGCTGTCAGGGTCATTCTGTTCAGAGGTGTGTGTTGTGCATCACTCAGCAGCTGTCAGAGTCACCTCCTGTGGACTCTTGGCCAATGTCAGCTGTTGTCATGTTCTCTCTGATACCACTGTGGTTGCCATGAGCTGGAGAATTCAACTTCATGAACCTTAGGAATCTGAAATTTGGCATCCTCCTTTGTTTACTTCGATTTAATTCTGGTCGTGGAATTTCCTGCCTTCTTCCATGATGTTGGTCCTCTGTTGAAGAAGAATTTCAAAGGCTGGTGGCAAAAAGTTAATATAGTTTAGGGAGTGTTGTTTCTAAACACATATTTTTTCTTCTCCCTGTCATGTCTTTTATCTAGGGAAAGAATGCCTCTCTCAGTTGGGTCATTCAGAAGTCACATCAAATATTCTTAGGTAAGAGGGAGAAATTAAGTATTTTCAGTCAGTTCTGTCAGCATGTTATTCCATTCCATTACTGAATGGAAAATGCCTCATAGTTCACCAACCTGCCTAGATGCTGCCACGGGAAATTCACCTTGTAAATCAGCGAGCATTCTCTGAAGCCACCTCATCCTAGATTTCCTTCGTTTCTTGTTACAAATTGCATGGCGTGAGATCATCTGTAGGAAAAAATGTGTTGGGAAGGTGGTGCTGCAGCAGCACTGTGTGTTTGCTGTGCATCTTGGGCAGGTGCTGTGTGCTGCAGACACCTGCTGAGCTTGCTCAGCTCTGCCCTCCACACCCTGCCCAAGCAGGTCACAAACCCACTGGGTGAATCCAAGAAAGAAATGCAACTTTATCTTTCTTAGATAGGACAGTGAAGCCTGTGGAGATCATGCTGGTTTCTTAGAGGGGTTATAATCAGCTTTTGATGAAAAGAGAAAATAATGCCTATTTTTAGTTATTGCTTTTACTTTTGTTTGCGTTATCTTGCGTACTAAGAATTAAACTGTCTGCTTCAGAGAGGCAGTTTTTCATTTGTTGTTGCTGTGCTTGTTCTGCACATGTGAATTCTTAATGGATGTTATTTAAACTTGGATTTGAAAAGTGAAAAATACTGAGGAAGCTTTTGAAAGATTTTTATTATTTTACACTGATGTGCAAGTGAAAGATTGCATTTCTCAGCATAAATACTTTGTGCCTAGGCATGAATGTTTTCATGCCTGCTTTGCAAGGTTTGGTATGCATGAAATAATTTGAAATGGATTCAGTTATTTTATTCCCATATAGCTCTTAGGAAAAATTTTTGCTCTCTTTTTGCTTATCCATTTACAAGACCAAGCTTGGTTTCCTAGATTTTCTTAGTCAGGATAAATAAGGAATTAACAAGGGCTCATTGTCTTAGGAAAGATGTGATTGTTCTTGCTGTGTTTGAGTCTTGCTAAAAAACATGAGATGCAGCTGCTTGTAAACCACAGAGTGAAAATTCCAGAATAATTGTGGACTTGCAGGTCCCCCATGCTCACTCAGTGAGGTGAGGTGTGCATGCTCCTGGCTGTAGGCATATGAATAGTACTGTTACTGAAATTAGTAACCTCATTCAGATGTTAAATGCCTTGATCAGTTTGAACTAAAACATTTCTTTGGAGGAACATCAGCTCAGAGGAAAAACTCCCATAATTTTCTCAAAAATGTTTTCACAGCTGAATGTTGGGTACAACCACAGACTCTAATTTAGCTCCAAATTCCCAGTCTTCCCAAAATACAGTTTTATTTCTACTCTAAAACTCCATCTTATATCAATACATAGGATGTAAATACAAGTACTTAATGCATTCAGTTTAGTTAAATGTTTTAAACCCGAATGAGAAGGAAAAAACAACCCCAAAATCCAACCTGGTTACTGTTCCAGATATGCTCTCAGACAGACACATTTCCTCCATTTTTTTTGACAATTTCCTCACTTCCCTCAGTACTCTCCTTATTGTATTCAAAATCTTTGCACACTGATTTGCCCATTCAATTGAAATATCACCAGTACAGGTACCAAATATCTCCCCTGATAGAACCATATTCCACCTTTCCTGGGCTTCACTTGGGTCTTGTTTGCAAGAGTCACACCAAATATTCACACTGGATTTTGAAGCATTGCTCAGAGAGGACCTTGTCACCCAAGAAAGCCCCTGCTTCCAAGCAGCACTCATTACCAGAAAATAAAATTGCATTGAGCAAAATTACACTGACCTGCATTAGCACTACTCACTGAAAGCACAGAATTCTGCCTAATGTCATCATCTCTGCCATTCACCAAACCACCCCTTTTCCTCATCCTCAATACAGGCCATTCAAATGTTACCATTTCTTCCAGCTACACAATGAACACACTCAGGTACTCTGCTGGCCTGCACAGAGGATCCTGTTTCCCCACACACTCTTTGCACTTCTCCTAGCTGCCTGTTAAAAGTCTAGGAACATTTAGAGAGGAGTGTTTTAACCTTCACCTATTTGAATTTACCCCCAAGTCCACAGCAGTATTCAAATGCTTTCTTCACAACATCAAACACAGCTGCTATCCCTATAATTCACCAGCTGATAAAGGACAATGCTACAGAGAGCTTCAAAACCAAACACCACTGACATTGCATCATCATCGTCACTTGGAAAGCATTTGATTTTGTCCTTGCACTGATGCTTAAACCTGATTACTCAGAAACAACTCTGGAACCAGATGACAGTCTCTAAGATGTAAACCTTAGATAAAAGCACCCATGTCATTCTTAAGATTAATTGTTTCAACTCCTATTAAAAATATCTCCTTATTTAGTTCTTTTTTATCTAGAAACTTCCTCCCCATGCTGCAACAGAACCGGCTCAGGGTCCTTCTGCTCAGCCTCCAACTTCCCTGCTCCTTTGGGTACATCCAAAACACGGCTCAGCTAACGCTGACTTTTCTGTCCAGCACACAACTAAAACTCTGATTCGGCCAAGAATCACAACTGCAGAACCTTGTCCACAGCAAGTTTGGTCTGATCTCACAGGCCTCATTGTGCATTTATAGACTTTGCATTTTATGGGGGCATTAAGGAACAGAACCACAAGATTGCAAATAATCAGAGATATAAAGCAAAATACATTTATAAAAGTCTTATCCCATTGTTACTTCACACTCTTAAAATGAGTCTATTCCAAGGCTCAGAAATTACCTGGAAAAGAACAAATGCCATCAGTTGCAACACATCCAAGCCCAGAATGCCCTCATGATACAAGTCAGGCTTGCATAAACCCTGCACCATCTTTTGAAAGCATTTCATTAATGCTGAAAGAACACTTATTTCCACCTTCAAGAACCCTAAAATAATCATTTCCAGAAGAAATGTCATTACTACCAGAACATATCACACAAATCTGCCACATCATTTATAAACTGCACTGCACCATGAAAGCAACTGATTTCTACAACACTCTTTTTCATAGATACAAAGCTATGGCAGTAAAAATAACAAGGGTCAAACAATGAGGAAAGGAGGATATTCTAACCCAGAGATGGCTTACTGGAATTGTCCAACATTTCCCCATCATCCAGAAAGAAACAAGAGATTCTCTGAAGGTCCAACTGCATTTAGAAAGAAACAAGAGCTTCTTTGAAGGTCTGACTGCATCCAGAAAGAAACAAGAGCTTCTTTGAAGGTCTGACTGCAGGTGAAGAGTTTTACACGCTGCCCGGCTCACAGGCTACGAGTCACTCACCCACCACCACCGGCCTGCTTGCACAAGGGCTGCCCTGGCACAGCTGATCCTGCCAGGAGCACTTGGTGCCTCCAGAGCCTCCTCAGGCCTCCCCCTGCACTCAGCCACGAGGCTGCTCTGCCCAGGGCCAGTGCCCAGCACTGCACACTCACCCCAAACCCTCCAGGAACCCACTGGCACCACAGCAACCGCCCGGCACCCCAAACACTCCACGCACAGCAACCCATGGTGAGCACAGCAACAGCCTGGCACCCCAAACATGCCCACCACCGCTGCCTCCTGGGAAACAGATGCACAACCCAGCAATGGGATTGCCATTTTTTCTTGCACCAAAGACACAGGCTGCCATTGCTACCAAAGATACAGATTCAACCCAAACACCAATGATTTCGTTCTGAAGCCAACCACCTCTGATTCAGCTAAGAGAATCACCTTCATTTCTGTGAAGATCAGATCTGCTTCTTCAACCATTCATTCCCAGGTTGGATCAAAATAACTTACACATAGCTGACTGGCAATTTCTCTAAAGAATATCCACACATACCTGGAAAACCATTTACTGAATCCCTACAATAAACTATGTTTTTCACAGCTGAAAGTTGGGTACAAGTACAGACTTTAATTTTTCTCCAAATTCCCAGCCTTCCCAAAGTAAAGGTTTTTTCTACTCTAAAATTCCCTCCTATATCAATACATAGGATGTAAATACAAGTACTTAATGCATTCAGTTTTGTTTAATTTTATAAACCCAAATGAGAAAGAAGGAACAAGCCCAGACTCCAACCTAGTCACTGTTACAGATATGCTCTCAGACAGACACATTTCCTCCATTTTTTCTTGACTATTTCCTCACTCCTCTCAATACTCTCCATATTGTTTTCAAAATCTTTGCACAGTGATTTGACCATTTAATTGCAACATCACCAGTACAGGTACCAAATATCTCCCCTGATAGAACCATATTCCACCTTTCCTGTGCTTCACTTGGTTCTTGTTTGCAAGAGTCACACCAAATATTCACACTGGATTTTGAAGCATTGCTCAGAGAGGACCTTGTCACCCAAGAAAGCCGAAACAGATGCAGAACCCAGCAATGGTATTGACTTTATCAGCAGTACCACAGACAGGCTGTCACTGCTACCAAAGACAAAGACTGAACCAAAATCCCATCAATTTCAATCCACTGCCAACTTGTTCTCAATCTCTGCTTTAGTCCTCTTCCAACTTTTTTTTTCTTTTTTCAGTATTCAGGGAAAAGAGGATGCCTTCTTATTTATTAGGAGCATTTGCAGAGCTCATTTCAATAGAACTACTCATGATTATCATTGCCTCAATTTTACAACACTATAAAATGGCATCTCCAATCAAATAAATTTACTATCACCATTGATCTGCCCACTGCACTTCACAACAACCAGATGAAGACCATCTACTTGGTCTCCTTGTTTTATCATTCCAATAGTGAGAAGAAAGAAGTCAGTGAAGAAGCAAACTGCTCAAAAATTCATGTTCTCTGTCAATAGAAAAGGCATATTTCAGCTTACTTTGAAGGGTAGTTACTGGTGACCCTAATTCATAATCACAAATAAAATCTGAATGCTCCAAATTAAGACACATTTTAAATGAGACTCTGATGGCTGATTCCAGTATTTAAATGGTTATGAAAACCTTTTGTTTGCATGAAGAAAGAGAAGTATAAATACACTAAGAGAAAGGGAAATATGCACAATTTCTTTCCCCATCTGGATCAGAACAGGTATACAAACACAGACCTGATACACAAATATCATGTTTAACATACACAAGACAGTTGCCTGGATCAACCTGCACAAAAAAGCAAATAAATGTCACTTTCATGTTAGACCTCTCATCTGCTGTTTAAACCAACCAGTCAACCACACTATTGGAGAGGATTTAAATGTACATCAAAGTAAAAGGCATTATTTCCTTTCTTCAATCAGCTACAAGCCCTCGAGATTCTTTCCAACTCCATGCAATGCTGAAAGGACTGGAAAGCACTCAATATCCATGGATGTCTATGCTGTGTAACTGGAGACACTGCTCTTTTTCCTCAATGAGTCTGAAGCACTACTGGAACAGTCCTGAGCTCTAGCAAACCACTTCCCTAACCTTTCCCTGAATAAGAATCTGACCTTTCTGAACTGATATTCTTCATGTGAATTCCGTTTGTCTTTATTGACAGCTAAAATAACCATCTTCATGTCTATGAAGATAACATCTATTTCAGATGCCATTTAGTCCTAACTTGAATCCAAATAACTAGCCTATAAATAACTATAAGACAGATTAACAATGTAAATGCCTATTCAAAGTACCACCTTACTTTTTTATTCTTTTATGTTTAGGGAATTTTAACCTCAAATACAGTTTTGAATAGGTAATGTTCAATTCTATAGAGAGATTATAACTCTTTAGGATTCTTCTGTAGGCACAGTTGAAGCACCAAGAACCCAAAGTCCAGATTAATACACAGACAGAACACTTGGAACACCACATCCTTGATTGGGCAGAGGTACAAAATTCCCAGGACACAAACCCTTTAAAAGCAGCACCACACATTAGAGCATTGCTGAGAAAATCCAGGCTACAATACAGACAACTCTCAGAAGGAAGTTGGTGCTACCCTCATGCAAATCCAGGGAAAACCACACTATTGTCTCTGGATACATCTCCCTTCACATCCCCTGATGGGCACCAGTCCTGTCCCAGATACAAGTCAATGCTATTGCAAGACTATGACACTTGAAAAAATCCCTCAGGGGAGTAAAGTGCAGGTTTACATCCTTTTGGCTCTTCCTCATTAAATCTCTTCCCAAAGCCTGCAGGTTCTGAAATCACTTTCTTACACTCTACTTATTTATATAAGCAGAAGCTCTTCACTTTCTTTTTTGTCCCTTGTTCCTGATGTGGAAAGCCCCTTTGTAAAGCTTAATTTAATTTTAAACTTGATATACACATGCATGGTAACCATAGGTCTTTTCAGCACCTTGACTTCCAACTTGTGAACCCTTGTGATCACTCTGTAAACGACAGCAGAGTTTGAGTGTACAAATGACACTGTTTTCTGGGACAGGTACTTGGAATGTGGGACAATTGGGACACCTGGCGGTTGTTCCTGTAATGACTTTGAACATTTTAAGGGTAACCAGGTGGAAAAAAGGCTGCCACAGTGGGCTCAGTGCAGTGTCCATGGCCACAGCCCCTTGCCATGGCCCAGGGCAGCTTGGGATGATGATCCAGCCTCACTCCTGGCCCAGGCCAGGCCTGCAGTGCCCTTTCCCCACAGCCTGGCTGCACAGAAGCACTTCCAGGGCTCTCTGCAGTTCCCTTGCCCTCACTCTTGCCTCACTCACATACCTCCCAACAACCCAGCTGGAGCTTTGAGCTGCAAGGAGTTCAAAGCTTGTCTGTCCTTCAGCAGTTGGTCTAATTCTGCCTTCAGCCAACTCTGGATTTGTGTTTATGGCAGAACTTCCTGTGTGTCTCAAATATTCCTTGCATGGTTCTGCCTTGGGGAAGGGGAACCTCCTTGGTGGCACCTTGGGATTGGCACACACTTGAGGAGATTGTCTGAAACTTAAGAGGTTTAGATTGCTAAAAAAGGAAGAAAACTTCTTTTTTGTCTGAGTGCAGCCAGTTCTCCAAGCAAAGCAGGTCCCAGGTGAGTGAGGAGAGACAGGTTGGGCTCGGGGAATGTGGAGCAAGGTTGTCCACACTGGGTGAAACATCAAGTTACAGCTTCTCTGAGCAGGCCAGACGTCCTGAGGAGAGACCCTGGGTTAAAATCCATCACTGAATGCTGCAAACACCTCTTCTCTAAAGAGAAGAATACACCATTGAAAAAAGGAATGTGGATTTCCTAGAAGCTCTTTGAAATCTTAATCCATAACTCTAGGAAAAAAGACTTCCTATTGAACTGCACTAGGCCAGAGGGAAATCAAGGCACATCCATGGTTTGTCAGGACTTGCTTGATCCTAATGAGCTCCGTGATGCATTTGGTGCTGAGCCCTGGAATCTCAGGGCCTGAGAAGAGATTGCACAATCCTTTCCAGGAGTCAAATTCAGAAGAACACCCAAAAGTGTCTCAAAGAAATAATGGGTCCCACTGATGTCCATGCCCAACACAGGCTCCTCATGGAGTCCTTGGAAGAGAGAATTGGAGGCCAAAATTGCACAAAAACTTCATAGAGACTCAGTGACAAAAAAGAAGTACTTAAATTACCCCTGAGTACTCAGAAGTATGAATGATCCCTACTGAGTATTTTTACTGACCAAGAATCCCATGGGACCTGATAAAGTGCATAGTTGGGACAATGATTGTACAAACTTTTCCTAGAAATAGTTTGAAAAGGAAATACCAAGTATCCTAAAATAACTGAAGTACCTTGAAGCATTAATGAGCCCCACTGAGAGTTTTTACTGACAAAGCCTCTCAAGGGACTCATTAAAGCAGAGAATTGGAGGCCAGGATTGCAGAAACCTCTCAGAGACTCCAAGGCAAAAGCCAAACCCAAAGTCCTTGGAAAAACCTGCAGTCCCTGGCAGCATGAAGAAGCCCCCCAGGGCCATTGCTGACCAAGGCTCCTTCCCCAGGGACTCCTTCCAGCACATCCTGGAGGCCACTGGCATGGCAGGGGGATGCTGAGGGCAGCACAAGGGGCTGACAGTGCCCAGCCTTGCTGGGGCTGTGCCAGGAGGCCCCAGGGCCTCAGGACAAGGGGTCTCCTCAGTGTCCTTGGTGGCACAGAGGCTGCTGTGGCCCAGGGCACCAAGCCTTGGCTTCTCTTTGTCCCCACCTGTCATCACTGCCTGCAGTTCTCTGCTCTGCCTGGGGCCTGGGGACACTTTCTGTGTCGTGTCCCTCAGTGGGACCCATTAAAACTTCCAGAAACTTTGGAGTTGGCTTCTGCCTTGGAGTTCTGGAGAGGTTTCTTCAGCTCCCTCTCAGGGACTGATGTTCAGGGCCTCAGCACAAAGCCCCGAGAGGGTCATTAAAGTCCTTGTGCTGTGTCTGTGCTGATGAGCAGGGCTGAGCTCATCATCCAGAGGGAGATCCTGGTAACCGAGAAGAGCTTAAAACCACATTTCTCTGGATGAGCAGCTTTTCTGCCAGCCCAGCAGGGCTGGGGCACTGCCTGCAGCCACCCCGGGCACAGCACACAGGCACACAGGGCTTCAGCTCAGCCTGGGCTGGCAGCACAGAGCAGAGCTCACTCAGGGCTCACTGCAGGAGAAATCCTCCCAGGCTTGCAAACAGTCACTCTCTGGCTGGGGGAAGAGAAGCTGCAGCTCCTGCAGGGATCTCCTGAAGCTGCCACATCCCCCAGCTTGGAGCACCTGCCAGGAGCACTGTGGGAGCTGCTGCAGGGCAGGGATGTGGCCCTAGGGCAGGGCTGGGTTTCCCTGCTGCCCCAGCCCAGGCCCAGCACAAGGCAGCTCCCTGGGGCCAGGCTCTGCTGCAGGGCTGAGCAGCCGGGGCTGCAGCCAGGGGTGCCCAGGGCTGTGGTGCAGAGCAGGGTCCTGCAGCCCAGGGCGCTGTGCTGGCCCAGGGACTCTGCTGCCTGCCAGGGACAGCTCTCAGCCGGCCCGGGGAGCTGCTGCCAGCGCTGGGGAGAGGCTGTGGGGGGAAGGAGCCACCCTGAGCAGGGCAGCTGCTGCTGCTGCTGCTGCTGCTGCTGCTGGTGAGAGGGGCTGTGTGGGGCAGGGCTGCTCCCAGCTCCACACCAGCCTGGGCACAGCTGCGGAGGACACTTGTCAAAAGAAGGTAAGCCTGGCATTGCTGTAAAGATCAGGAGCTTTCCTGAGAGCGTTCTCAATTTTCTGCTAAGAGAAGGATGGGAAAGTTGGGGTGATGACAAAAAGATTTTTACTTTTTATAAATTTTTCATGTTAGTAGCTCTGGTAACTACTAATTTATAGTTATAAACTATTATCCTTTATTATCTCTATTAAACTACTTTTACATATATATAAAACTATAATCCTTAATTAACTGTAGTATTTTCCTATCCTTTCTATTCAATTTTAGAACAATTAGCAGACCTAAATACATTCCTGAAATACTGTAAAGTCTTATTATCAGGAAGAGGGCTTTAAAGAAGAACATTTTGGTTTTTATTCAGTGTGAGGAGTCATAAAAAAAGTGGGGCAAAGAAGCCCTTGGACCAACTCCAGTGGGTTGACCCAGGGGTGTGTATCGGGGGCAACTGAATCTCCTATTGCATATTCCTGTTAAATATCCTAATTAAGCAACCTTAAAAAATTGTTGAAATCAGGGGCTGCATATGCCCCATGCACTCTGGGACACCATAAAAGCTGGGTTCACACTTTACTGTTCTAACACTTTAACAAGGGTTTTTTTCTCTTTTGATTATAGGCAAAAGGAGGATGAGAGACGCAGAAGAGGGATTGTAATCACAGAACCACAGAACATTCTAAGTTGAAAGGAACACAGAGGATCATCAAAGTAATGTTTCAACATTTACAGAGATTCTCTGCTGCCTCTCTCTGCCCTCCCAGGCACAGCACCACCACATCTGCTCTTGTTGCTGCACTGCCCTGATCCTGTCCCTGTCATCTGGTGCTCTCAGGGAGGCTCTGGCCTTTGCAGCAGCTGAGTCAGGCACTGCCCTTGGCATTCCTGCCAGGCAGCTGTGGCCATGGCAATGGGGTGTCCAAGCTTCCCTGGGACCTGTGGGGCTGTGGGCAAAGCAGTCCATGGGAAAGGGGAATGAGCTGAGCCCCCTCCCTGAGATCCCATCATGGGCACAGCCAGGGATCTCCTTGCTGTGTCCTTCCCAGCTCTGAGCTGCCCTCCTGGCTGCAAATCTGTGCCAGAGCCCCTGGGAGTTCCCTGAATGTGCCACGGGGAAGTGCAGAGATGCCAGAGCTGAGGAAATGCTGCTGGGTTTGCCAAGGGAGCCGGGAGTGTCCTTGGCAGAAGGGGGTGCTGAGACCTTGCCCAGAGCCCTCTGGAGAGGGTGAGACATTGAGGGATCCCTGTGCTCTGGGCAGGGTCTGGTTTATCCCAGGGTGACCCGGGAGTGTGATTGTGCTCTGATTGCGGCCAAAGCTGCAAACCCAGGGCAGTTGGGAACAAGCCCATCCAGCCCCTCACCCTCCCTGAGCCACAGGGAATCCTTTGCCTCTCATGTCTCAGTAGCAGACTCTGAGTGCAGCAGGAATGCTGGGGATTTCTGACCTCTGAGAACCAGGAATGATGTGTGGGTTTGAAAAAAATAGCTGAAATTCCTTCCTGCTCTCCATGTCCTCTAGAGGTGGGAGTGCAGATGGACACAAGCCTGTCTGCATTAGGAGTGATTTCCCTGACAAATCCTGAATATCCAGCCTTGTCCCTCTGCCACATGGCCACAAACCCAGGGCAGCAGGGCAGGGATGGCTCCTCGAGAGCCCCCACGCACAGGCCTGGCTGCTCCTGGCACACTCAGACAGCACAACTGAAGCTCAGGCAGGGACCTGGGGGAAGGTTTTCCCAGAGCAGGAACAAGGGTGGGTGAGTCACAGCAGGAAAGTCTAAAGGGAATGGCCCAGGTTTGCTGAAAGCAGCCTCTGCTGACTTGTCCCTGTCCTTTCTCCATGAACAGGTGCCCATGGGCAGCCACAGCAAATGTCCAACAGCAGCTCCATCAGCCACTTCCTCCTGCTGCCATTGGCAGACACGCGGCAGCTGCAGCTCCTGCACTTCTGCCTCTTCCTGGGCATCTCCCTGGCTGCCCTCCTGGGCAACGGCCTCATCATCAGCGCCGTAGCCTGCGGCCACCTCCTGCACAGCCCCATGTTCTTCTTCCTGCTCAACCTGGCCCTCACCGACCTGGGCTGCATCTGCACCACTGTCCCCAAAGCCATGCACAATTCCCTCTGGGACACAAGCACCATCTCCTACACAGGATGTGCTGCACAAGTCTTTTTCTTTATCTTCTTTATTGGATCAGAGTATTTCCTGCTGACCGTGATGTGCTACGACCGCTACGTGTCCATCTGCAAACCCCTGCACTACGGGACCCTCCTGGGCAGCAGAGCTTGTGCCCACATGGCAGCAGCTGCCTGGGCCAGTGCCTTTCTCACTGCTCTGCTCCTCATGGCCAATACATTTTCCTTGCCCCTGTGCCATGGCAATGCCCTGGGCCAGTTCTACTGTGAAATCCCCCCGATCCTCAAGCTCTCCTGCTCAGATTCCTATCTCAGGGTATATGGGCTCATTGTGTTTTCCATCTCTTTATCGACTGGCTGTTTTGTGTTCATTGTTTTCTCCTATGTGCAGATCTTCAGGGCTGTGCTGAGGATCCCCTCTGAGCAAGGACGGCACAAAGCCTTTTCCACCTGCCTCCCTCACCTGGTCGTCATGTCTCTGTTCCTCAGCACTATAATGTTTGCCTACCTGAAGCCCCCCTCAGTCTCGTCCCCATCCCTGGATCTGGCCCTGTCAGTTCTGTACTCGGTGGTGCCTCCAGCCCTGAACCCCCTCATCTACAGCCTGAGGAACCAGGAGCTCAAGGCTGCAGTGTGGAGACTGATGACTGGATGGTTTCAGACAGATTAAAATACCAGTTTCTGCAAATCACATGTAATAAAAGCCATATTTGATACTTTTTGTTTATTTCTTTTGTAGTTTTTTTTCTTTTTTTTACCTTTAAGATCTTGTCCAAAAAGAATGGTAGTTGCCATTTCTCATTTTGTTTCTCTCTACCCCACTCTGGTCACAGACTGTGTCTCTCTTTGTGGCTTTAAAGGAACTCAAAGATCTCCCAGCAAAGTTTTCTGCAGGGATCCCCCTTTGGTTCCCTTCTCTGCAGCTGCAGCAGCAATGTCTGTGTGCAGAGCTGGGGGCAGATCAGTGCTGGCACAGCAGCTGTGCCCAGCAGCAGCAGCAGCAGCCCTTGGTGTTGGCAGTGCTGCTGCCGTGGCCCTGCCCCGCTGCCCTGCTGGCCCTGGTGTTGCTGTAGGGCCTGAGTGCTCTCGGGGCCGGGCACAGTGCTGGGGGTGGCAGTGCCGGGGCTGCAGCAGGGACAGGCCATGGGCACTGCTGGGGCAGCGCTGACGCCTCAGGCCAGGGCCTGGGGGCTGCAGGCTCCTTGCCCAGGCTCTCTCCAGAACACTTTGCCCAGGCCAGTGCTGAGCACAGAAAAGCCCCGGGAGCAGCCCCAGGCTGGCCGTGGGCAGGCTGGGGGCAAACAGCATGGCTGGGGCTCTGCAAGGTGCCTGAGGGCAGCTGGGATCCTACTAGGATCACAGTGGGAGAGGCTGGGCCCATGCTGTGAGAGACTGGGATCATACTGGATCATACTGGTAGAAACTGGGACTGCATTTAGGGTGACTGGGAGTGGCTGTGAGCAACTGGAATCAGGCTGGAAGCAACTGAGGACAACTGGGAATGACTGGGAACATTCTGGGAGCAACTGGGATACACTGGGAGAGGCTGAAACCACAATGGGGGTAAATGGGAGCTGCTGTGCCTATGCTGGGTTCATACTGGGATCCTACTGGTACCAGACTGGGAATGACTGGAAAGGTGCTGGCTGTGACTGGAACCATGCTGGAGGTGACTGGGAGCAACTGAACTCAAACTGGGAGTCACAGGCAGTCACTCTGGGCATGACTGGAATAATACTGGTAGTTACTGGAAATGACTGGGGTCATACTGGGGGTTACTGGGGTTATACTGGGGGTGACTGGGTGCAACTGGGATCATCCTGGGAGCCACTGGGATTACAGTGGGGGTCAACAGATCCTGACTGGGGGTTACTGGGAGCTGCTGTTGGGAGGAAAATGTGGATGCATTGGGAGCCACTGGGATCAACTGAAAGGGACTGGAACCATGCTGAGGGGACTGAGACTACAAGTGGGAAACTGGGATCATACTGGAAGCCAATGGGACCACACTTTAGAGCAACTGCCAGAAACTGGGATCATGCTGGAGGCAACTGGGAGGAACTGGGAAAGACTGGGATCATTCTGAGGTAACCAGAACCTTCCTCTGGAAACTGGGATGCACTGGAAGTGCCTGTAACTATACTGGGAACAAAGGAACCACACTGGGAGGAACTGGGAACAACTGGGAATGACTGTTGTTGCCATGTTTCATGTTCCATGACAGCATGCTGGTGACAACTGGGATGTACTGGCAGTAACTGGGATAAAACTGGGGGCAACTGAACCATGCTGGGGTAAATGGAAGTTCCTGGCAATGACTACAAGAATGTTCAGAGCAACTGGGATATACTAGGAGTACCTGAGACCATGCAGGTGGTGACTGGGACCACACTGGGAGCCACTGGGAATGTGCTAGGGGAACTGGAAGCACAATGGGGGCAACTGGGAACAAGTGTGACTGACTGGGGCCCTGCTGGGAGAGACTGGCATCATACTGGATTTATTCTGGGATCATACTGGGAGTTACTGAGGCTATGCTAGGGGCAACTTGGGACACACTGGATGAAAGTGGGAGCAACTGGGACCATGCTAGGGGCAAACTGCATCATAATGGGGAATGACTGGCAGTGACTGGGCTCATACTGAGAGTACTGAGGAAACTGGAACCACAGTGGGGGAGCAACTGGGCTGATACTGGGAGCAGCCACTTCTGGCACAGGGATCCCTGAACCCCTTTCCTGGCCATCCTGTCCCTCTAGCCCCAGTACCCCCCACTGGGGTACGGGGAATCCCAGGAGTCCCCTCCTCTTGGGGTCCCTACTTTGGGGTTCTGAAGGTCTCCTCTCTCCAGGGTCACCCCACCCCTGCAGGTCCCCAGGTGGTCCCCACTTGGCCCGGCAGAGCTTAGAGGACCTTGCCTGGGAAGCCCAACCCCAACCACAGGGGGACCCACATCCCCCTGCCCCCTGCCATGGCTCTACTGCCACCAGGACCCCCCAAAAACACCTACCATGGACCCCCTGATGTCCCCCTGAGGGGCATCTGCGTCTCGGCTTTGGAGCCCTGCAAGCTCCTGTTATAAATACATATTATATTATTGGCTTTTTGCAAATATTAAAGTAAATGCTATAGGTATAATGTTGGATTAACTTTGCTGTATGAATATAGTTTTTTTCTTATATTAAAAAAAACTTAGAAATAGTAGTGTGATAAATATATCAATTTCTTAGCCTATAGCATAATATTAAAACAGAAACTATGGGATGTTAAAATGCTTTTATTCCTGTAGCTAACTCAGAGAATGGTAAAGATAATCAGGAAATTCCTTTACATTTTTGGATTATCCTACCTGGATAAAGACAACAGTGACAGACACCAGAACCCCAAAGGAAGAATTTATTGACCCTCTGTTAGCAGGGAGTGTAAGAACAGCAGGATGGAACCACAAGGAGCAATAAAATATTGATTTAATCTAGAGGATGGAATGAAGGCAACTCAAAGGTTAAAACCAAGGAAAAGAACATCCAAACTCAAAGTAATGTTTGAATAATGCATGGTGGTCTATGAATATTTAACAGGCTGATGCATTTAAAGAGCTGTTACCAGTCTTTCCAAGTTAGTAGGTGTGCTCTTGGCTGAATGCCAAGCACCCAGCCGAAATTTTTATTTTAACCCTTTGCTTTTGTATATCTTATTGACTTTTTATTAAACCTTTAAATTTTTTTTTTAATTTTTTTTTCACGAGAAATGTGAACCTTATTTTTCACACTCCAAACATCTTCCCCAAACACCCCAAACCCAGGCACACCTGGGATATCTGGGGTGAGCTCCCGCTCCCTGAGCACCCATGGGATGGGAGGCAATGGTCCCGGGCTGCTGCGAGTTCAGGGAGCGCAGGAGCCGCCCGGTTCTTCCTCTCCTCTTCTCCTCCTGCTTCCTGCTGCTGCTCTGCCTCTTCCTCTCTCCCTCCTCCTCCTCCTTCCCCGTTCCCCTGAGATCTCAGAGCTCACAGGAGGAGCGGGCATGGAGCCAGGACAGGTCAGAACATAATGGGGGAGGGGCTGTGTGCCCTAGAAATGACATCACTGGGAGTGACTGGTTTGTACTGGGATCATACAGTGACTGGGATTGCACTGAGTTTTTACTGACATCATACTGGGATCATACTGGGAGCAGCTGGGCCCATGCCAAGGGAGACTGTGAGCACACTGAGGGAGACTGGGATCATACTGGGATCAGACTGGGAGTCAGGAGCCTGCAGGGGGAAATTGGGGCCATGTTGGGGGAAGTTGGGATATACTGGGAGTGACTGGGATCATGCTGAGGAGCAGCTGGGAGCAACTGGGATCATGTTAGGAGCAACTGAGAGGAACTGGGAGTGACTGGGTGCACGCTGGGGGTTATTAGAAGCAGCTGGGCTTATACTGGGATGAACTGGGGTCATGCTGGAGGTGACTGGGATCATACTGGCAGTGAGTGTGACTACACTGAGGCTGACTGGGAGTGGTTGTGAGCAAATGGGATCATGCTGGAAGGAACTGGGGTACACTGGGAGAGACTGGGAGTGACTGGAACAAAAGTGAGGGTGAAAGGGAGCAACTGGAACCATGTGGGGTGCAACTGGTTCATACTGGCAGTGACTGGGCTCATTTTTGCATCATACTGGGAGTAACTGGACTAATACTGGAAGTATCTGAGAGTGACTGGGAACATACCATGCACATCATCCCCCATACTGGGGGTGACTGGGAGCAACTGGGAGCATGCTGGGAGCAAATGGCATCATACTGGGACTGATGGGGTTGATCCAGCTGGAGGCAACTGGGACCTTACTGGGAGCAATTGGAAGGAACTAGTGAATTGTGATTTTAAAGACTGAAGATTTTGGCTAAGGGTAAGAAGAAATTAGTATTGATCAGGATGTAAGTTTGGTAAAAAAACAATAGGTTAATGATTATCAGTTTCTTAAGCTAGAGCTAATTGATGTATTGTTTGCCATTATGAGCTCATTTTAGTTTTGTTTTTAGAAGGAGATGGAGTAAGTGAACTGGTATAAAGACAGATTTAAACCATTAGAACAATGGCCAGCACCTGGACTTTATATCAATCAATCACGAAGCAGGGGACTTTGGATTGTTCCCTAGTGACTTTAGTGGGTAGACCTGGTGTCCTGTTTACCCCAATTTATCTACCGTTTCCAGTAATTCCCTGGAGCTCCCAGTAGCCCCAGTGCTCCCCTTTAGCCACTCCCAGTCCTCCCAGTAACTCCTCCCAGTGCTCCCAGTTTGCTCAGTTTCCCCCGTTCCTCCCTCCCAGTGCTTCGAAACCCTCCCTAGTGCTTCTGGTTCCTCCCCCAGAGCTTCCCCTTAGCCCTTCCCAGTGCTCCCAGTCTAACCAGTAACCCTTCCCAATCAAGCCCTAGTAATGAGCAGACCTGGTGGCCAAAAAATCCCCATTGACTTTAATAGTGTAGACTTGGTGTCCCAAAATCCTTATTGACTTAAATTGAGGTAGATCTGCGGTCCCTAAATCCCCATTGGCTTTAATTGGGTAGACCTGGTTTCCCTAAATCCCAATTGATGTTATTGGGGTATACCTGGTGTTGTTTTCCATCCATTGTTTTCAATGGGTAGACCTGATGGCCTTTCCTTGCCATTGATTTCAAAGGGTAGACCTGATATCCCAAACATTTTGCAGTTAAACCATCTATTGAAGGATTGGAAATTCCCGATTTTTGGTGGGAAAATGCCCCAGATTTTCTTCTTTTTTCCCCCACAGGTAAACCCAGAGTTCCCAGAGCTGAGGGCAACGCTGGATGGCTCCACCCTGGCTGTTACTGTTAGGTCAGATGTGACACACACACACATGATCAGGATCTAAAATGGAAGAAGTTTTTATTCTGCCTGTTCTCTTGCTTATATACTCTTGACAAAGTGTGATCTTAAGTCACTGACTATATTACAGTAACCCATTATATTCATTAGTGCAAAGAAATTAGCATCAATATAATTGGCAAAAGTTTTACACAAAGTTAATAAGGCACATATGCATGTTTTATACACATAGTCTAATTTTAAAAAATTTCATGTATCTTTTTTAATCAGTTCCCATGCTGTGGTGATTTTGACAGCAAGTGAGTTTTCAGGAAGTTCAGGAAAGAACCAATTGAAAGTAGTTACATCTCCATGGACATAAAAGGTTTAAATATCATTCTAACATCTGTGAGCTGCAGAGAGAGAAAGACCTTGGTCAGATTTAACCCTTTCCTGGCAACAGGAAGGTTTCAGAACTCCAACCCTTTCCCAGAGGGAGAGAGGAAGATCAGAGTCATTTAAAATGTAGAGAGACAGCATGATACAGTGAGCAAAAGAACTGATAAAGGTTATCTGGAAGAAAGGATTGAGGAAGTGGACATTTTTGATTGGACTTCTCTAGGCGTTAACCATGGAGAAATGGACTATTCCTTGTATTCTATTGATGTTGTTTTGGGGGAATGCTGTTCTAGCTGAAGGTAATAGACTGATGTAATTGAGATTTCATTGAGGATGTTGTAGAGGAAGTTCCCCGGCTCCTGGGATTAAAGGAGGTCTCAGATGTCTGAGACGCAGATTTGGCCCTTTGACTCTGGTAAAAGGAGGTCTCTTGAGTGAGAAACGATTTTAAAGATAGAATAAGAGGATCTTTGTGAAATACTAGAAAAAGCATTCTTAAACAAATATCCCAGAAATGCTGAGAGGCCCATGAGTAGCCAAGAGAAAGGCTGCTCATGGGTGAGATGGCACAATCTGCAAAATTCCAGGCAGTTGCAGGTTTGTGACATTGGGAGCCACCAGACTGTTTCTTGTGGCAAATGTCTTCATGGATTCCAGAGAGACTCCTCTCCCAAGGTGACGAAAGATTATGTTTAAATGGTTGAAAGTGACTGGAAATCATAGTTTAGTCTCTCTATGTTGGTTATGGGAAAGTGAACCATTTGTGGGAGAAAGGGAAGTGTTTTGAAGTTTCAATTTCTTTTTTTTCCTTTTACTCTTTAGGGTGTGTAAATAAACTATCTTTGTAAGTTCCAAAGTTCAGGCCTGTTTTAATGTTTATTTTCTCCTAGTCCAACTATCACAGAACACCAGGGCTACCCAATTAAAGCCAATGGGGATTTAGCGACACCAGGGCTGTCCATTATTAGGGCTTGATCGGGAAGGGTTACTGGTTAAACTGGGAGCACTGGGAAAGGCTAAGGGGAAGCACTGGGGGAGGAACTGGAAGCACTGGGGGAGGAACTGGAAGCACTGGGAGGGAGGAAAGGGGTAAACTGAGCAAACTGGGAGCACTGGGAGGGGATAGTGGGAGCACTGGGAGGGCAAACTAGTCAAACTGGGAGCTATTCCTGGGAGCACTGGAGGTGGCTAAGGGTGTGCACTGGGGTTACTGGCAGCACTTGGAGTGGTGGCAGGGGGCACTGGGAGCTCTGGGGCATTACTGGGAACACTGGGAAGGGTTACTGGGGATAAATGGGGGTAGACAGGACAACAGGTCTACCTATTAAAGTCAGTGGGATTAATGAGACACCAGGTCTACCCATTCAAGTTAAAAGGTATTTAGGGACACCAGGTCTACCCAGTAAAAGCAATGGGTTTCACAACCACCAGTTTGGTGGGGCCCAAAGATTTTGGGGGGTACCCAGGAGGATCCAGATGACTTTTGAGGGGTTCCCAGGTAATTTTTTGTGGGTACTCAAGTGATTTGGGGGGAGTACCCGGCTGTATCCAGGTGATTTTTGTGCATACCCAGGTGATTTTTTGGGGGTTCCCAGGGGTATCCTGGTGGTTTTGGGGGTACCAGGATGATTTTTTGGGGGGATCCAGGTGATTTTTTTGGTTTCCCAGGGTTCCCCACTCACCCGGATGGTCTGGGAGAAGATGACAGCCACTGTCACATCCTCCCAGTCAATGTGGATGCAGATGACCCTCAGAGGCAAGGGGGCTGTGGGGGGACACCCCAACATTCAGGGGGCACCCCAACATCCAGGAGGCCCCCCAAAACTCCAGGGGAGGGTCCCAGGGATGGGAGGGAGCCCCGAGTTACCTCAGGAGAGGATGCAGTGCAGGTACACCCAGGCACTTTGGTCCGTAGGGTCAGTGAAGACGGCGTTCTGCACCAGCTGCAGCTCTGGGGAGGGGCAAAGGGGGCACCCCAAAATCTCAGGGGGGCAGCGAGGGGACACCCCGAGATCTGAATGGGGGCACCAAGGTGTGTGGGGGCTCAGGTCTACCCATTGAACCCAATGGAGATTTTTTAGGGCCAACAGGTCCAACCTCTTGATCCAATGAGGATTTAGGGCCAACAAATCTTCCCATTGAAACCAATGGTGTTTAAGGAAACCAGGTCTAGGCAATGAAACCAATGGGGATTTAGGGACATGGGGTCTTCCCATTAAAATCAATAGGGGTCTTTTGGAGAACATGTCTTTTAAGGGCCATGGGGATTTCGGGAAAACAGGTCTACCCATTCAAGGCAATGGAGATTTAGGGACACCAGATTTACCTTATTAAAATCAAAGGGAATTTTGGGAAACTGGGTCTACCCACTAACGTGGGGAATTTAGACAATTAAGTCTACATTTTAATGGGAATTTAGGGACATCGGTCTACCCATTGAAATAATGGGATTTTTTTGTCTACCAGGTCTACCCGTTAAAGACAATGGGGATTTAAGGACACCAGGTCTACCCTTTGAAACAAATGGGGATTTCAGGAAAGCAGGTCTACCCATTAAGGACAAAGGGGATTTTGGGTCATCAGGTCTACCCACTGAAACCAATGGGCTCAGTGGGACACTTGGTCTACCCCTTAATGAAGGGAATTTAGGAAATCAGGTCCAGCCATTAATGTGCATTGGAAATATGGGACATCAGGTCTACCTCCGTTGAAGTCATTTGTGAGATTTAGGACACCAGGTCTACCCTTTGAAACGAATGGGGATTTAAGGAAAACAGGTCTGCCCATCAATGGAAATGGTGATCTGGGGACATCAGGTCTCTCCATTAATGACTGTAAGGTCATCAAGTCTACCATTAAAGTCAATGGGGTTTTAGGGACATCAGGTCTACTCATTAAGGTAAATGGAGATTTTTGGGACAGCAGATCTACCCATTAAAGTCAATGGGAATTTTTCGGAAACCAGGTCTACCCATCCAACCCAACACAGTTCAACTTCAAGCAAGGGGCTGGAGGATTTTTGGGATAGGATTCCACAAAAATTCTGGGAATTTTTCCAGGGGAATCTCTCACCTTCCTTCAGCCCTTTGGGGGGTAGAATCCTGGCCTCGCCTTTCCTGTAGTTCCTGGTGGGCGCCAGGAGCCGCAGCCAGTGGTGCCAGGCTGAGAAGTTGGAGAAGTCACAGCTCAGCAGGGCCCTGGCAAAAGCCAGCTTGGCCTTGGGGTCCTGCTTGGCTGCCAGTGCCTGCTGGTGGTCCCAGGTTTGGACTGGGAGGGCACCAGTAAAAACCAGTAAACACTGGGAGCTGCCTGTGAGCCCCTGTGGCCTCAAGTGGCAGCTCCCAGTATAAACCAGTAAGGGTTAATGCACCCAAACTCATTGCCAGTATGGGATTTGGGGCACCAGGTCTACCCTTTGAGATCAATGGGGATTAAGGAACATCAGGCCTACCCATTCAAGCCAATAGGGATTTGGGGACATCTGGTCTCCCCATGAAAGGCAGGTCTAAGGGCTCCCAGTATGGCCTTGGGGCTCCAACTTTCACCAGGTTTATACTGGGAGGGCAACAGTATAATCCAGTAAGCACTGGGAGCCACTCCCAATCCCCTGAGCCCTGTGGGGGCAGTTCCCAGTATAAACCAGAAAGGCCAGCACAACTTGAAGTCACTCCCAGTGGGTCCCAAGCCCCATCCCAGTATAAACCAGTACATCCCAATACAACCCAGTACATCCCAGTATAACCCAGTAGAAAACAATGCCCCCAGCATGCCACCCCTGTACAAATGAGTATAAACCAGTGCAAACCAATGTAACCCAGTATAACCCAGTAGCTCCCAGTACCCCATCCCAGTACAAACTAGTATATCCCAGTATAATCCTGTATAAACCAATGCCCCCAACATCCCATCCCAGTAAAAACCAGTATAACTCACAGTCAGCCACCAGGTCCTCCCTGCCAGCAGGGGGCGCTCGCTCAAATTCTGCTCCCTCTCCCAGTATATCCCAGTATAACCCAGTAACCCCAAGCACCCCATCCCAGTACAAATTAGTATATCCCAGTATAACCCAGTAACCCCTCCTGTGTTTAATCGCGTGAAGAATGCTGCCAAAAGAGCATTTCAGACCATGTCCACAAAAGATCCTAGGCAGAGTTCTATCTCAATTCAACAATCCCCTTCTGAGCCTTTCCTAGATTTTATAGATAGACTTCATGCAGTGGTGGAAAACCAGAGAGAGAAGCAGGAGTTGCAACAGAAGATGATCCTGGAAGTGGCACAAAGCAATGCCAGTGATGTCTGCAAGAGGATCATCTCTGGGCTTCTGGTTGCTCCACCTCCAACCCTGGACCTCCTCACTGAGACCTGCACCAAGTGAGCCATGAGGGACCCAGATGAACAGGGGAAAGGGTCTGGGCTCAGAGGCCGGATTGCAGCACCAGCCACCATTCCAGCTGGACCACCAGTGGCTGGGAGGGTCAAATGTTTCCAGTGTGGGCAGGAGGGACATGTGATGTGCTTTTGTCCCTTTAAGAATAAAACATCACACAAACTGGTGGGAGCAGTGGGGAAGGGGGAGAAAGGGAACATTCCAGTTCCAAAGAACTAGGGGAGGAGCGTGAGCTTCTCCCACGTGATGAGAAAAATGGGACAGGTCACCGGGTGTGAGAGTCAGCCCGAAGACCTTCAATATGTCTCACATTTTCATCGTAGAAAAGAAGCTTTGGGGGAAGAGGGGCTGGGACCCCAAAAGCTGATGAGCTGCTGCCAACCAGCCAGGCGTGTTGACTCAAGTCTCACTGCTGGATCTACATCCTGCAAGCACAATGGAGGCCACAATACACTGCCTCCTGTGAGCCAAATCACCTGTACCTGGACTGAAGGGGCCAGCTTGTCCTGTTCTCCCCATTGTGCATGGGCCTTGATCACGAGAATTTCCCCCCGCCATCTTTGCTCTGGCCAGCTGCCTTCAATTCAGAAAGACCTTTATATTCAGCCTTGGAGGAGACCCCACGGAAAACAGAATCCATTAGCAATGCCACGAGGACAGCAAAGGTGATCTATTGGCAAAAAAGAGCTATGAGGACCCGTCTCTCATCTGTTGGTAGCTATTTCCCCGACTTTTTAATCTCTCTCTCTCTGTCCTTCTCTCTCTCTCTCTCTGTCCTTCTCTCTTTCTCTCTCTCTACTGTTTACTCCCTCTCTGTTCTCTCTCTCACTATCCCATATAAATTTTCTGGGCACATTAAAAAAAAGTGCACTGATTTTGGTTAAACTGCACTCTCATTGCCACTTTTGCATTCTAAAACCACTACAAACTCAGCTACTATTAAGAGCGAATCATAAAAGCCCCCCAATTTAATAAGGACATAAAGGCGCACGGAGGCTCAGGGGAGACCTCATCACTCTCTGCAACTCCCTGAGAGGAGGGGGAACCCAGGTGGGCATCGGGCTCTTTTCCCAGGGAACACTGACAGAACACTGACTCAGGCCCAGGACCCATCCCAAAGCTGGGGCAGCCAGAAATCTGTGCCCGTTTTTGTTCATTGCTGCTCTGATGAGGATGGATCCTCAGCACCTTAGAGGTTGGCTGATGAATTTTACTCTTCCAGAGGACTCTTCTTTCTTGAGCTCTTCAGTTCAGGAATTCATTGAGAAAAGCTCATAAACATTTGTTGAAAACACCTGAACAAGAAAAGCTTGTGGGGATAATTTCAGTTTTCAATTCTTCTGTGGTTACATAGACAGGTTTCAGAAGTGTATTAAAAGTGAATATACATTATTGAAAACAATGCAGAAAGAACTGTTTTGTCCTGTATAGTTTTCTTGTCTTGTTTATAGATTGACATCAGCAATGTCCAATTGATATTGACCCCTAGCACCTTCTAATGCAGTCTGAAAAGATATGAAAATCAAGACCCTTCATGGCTTACAATCAGACTTTGTCCCCAACCCCTTCCCACTTTTCTCCTCATCCAACCCCTGGCACTCCTATGGATCAGGAACAGTGTGGCCAGCAGGAACAGGGCAGTGATTCTTCCCCTGTGCTCGGCACTGCTTGGGCAGCACCTCCAGTGCTGTGTCCAGTTCTGGGCCCCCCCAGTTTAGGAAGGACATGGAGAGGCTGGAGTGTGTCCAGAGAAGGGCAACAAGGCTGGTGAGTGGTCTGGAGCACAAGTCCTATGAGGAGCAGCTGAGGAAGCTGTGGTTGTTTATGCTGGAGAAGAAGAGGCTCAGGGGAGACCTCATCACTCTCTACGACTCCTGACAGGATGGTGTAGTCAGATGGAGGTTGGGCTCTTTTCCCAGGGAACAGTGCCAGGACAAGAGGATACAGCCTTAAGCTGCACCAGGGGACATTTGGGCTTGACATTGAGAAATATCCTTCACAGAAAGGTTGACTGGGATTTGGAATGGGCTGCCAAGGAAGGTAGGTGAGTCGCCATCCCTGAAAGTGTTTAAGGAAAGACTGGATGTGGCACTCAGTGCCATGGTCTGGGTGACAAGGTGGTGTTTGGTCACAGGTTTGACTTGATGCTCTCCAAGTTCTTTTCCAGCCTGGTGGATTCTCTGGTGATGGTGACACTGCAGGGCCCTGGGGAAGCAAGGGGCCATTGTGACACTGCTGGGCCTGGTGGCACTAAGAGGACCAGAGTGACACTGTGTATGACATGGCACCATAGAGCCAAGGGGCCATTGTGACACTGTGGGGCTGAATGGAAGCAAGGAGTCCATGGTGACACTCTGGGGCCTGGTGGAACCACAGAGGCCACGGTGACCCTGTGGGGCCTTGTTGAACCAAGGGGCCATTGTGCCACTGTGGAACCAAGAAGAGCCTTGGGAGACCCTGGGGCCCAACGGAATCCAGGGGCCATTGTTCCATTGCAAGGACTCTTGGAACTGAGGGAACAAATGTGAAACTTAGGTACCCCATGGAACAAAGGGTGCTGAGAGAGCCCAGGAAAGAAGCCTGCAGGGCCCTGACCTGAGGCATCAGCACAGTGACTTCAGAGGCCACCACAAACCTGAGTGGTTTCCCTGCTGTCCCCCAGCCCTTCCTGGCCCCAGGGGCTGATGCCATTTGTGCTCCCTCAGCTTCATCTCCCCACACCAACACCATGGGGGTGCTGACGCCTGCTCTGGGCAGTGCAAACAGGGGCTCCTGAGGCAGTGCTGCCGTGTCTGTGCCTGCAAGGATGCGGCACCTGTGTGAGCTGGGGGAGAGGCCAGGGCTGCAGAGGGGGGATGTTGTTGGCAGGTGCATGAGGACGCTGTGGGACGCTGCCCTGGGGTGTCCAGCGCAGTGGGGATGGATCAGCCCCTGCTCTGCTGCTCCTTCCCCTTGCCTCCCCCAGGCCCCTTGCAGAGCCCCAGCCATGCTGTTTGCCCCCAGCCTGCCCACAGCCAGCCTGGGGCTGCTCCCGGGGCTTTTCTGTGCTCAGCATTGGCCTGGGCAAAGTGTTCTGGAGAGAGCCTGGGCAAGGAGCCTGCAGCCCCCAGGCCCTGGCCTGAGGCGTCAGCGCTGCCCCAGCAGTGCCCATGGCCTGTCCCTGCTGCAGCCCCGGCACTGCCACCCCCAGCCCTGTGCCCGGCCCCGAGAGCACTCAGGCCCTACAGCAACACCAGGGCCAGCAGGGCAGCGGGGCAGGGCCACGGCAGCAGCACTGCCAACACCAAGGGCTGCTGCTGCTGCTGCTGGGCACAGCTGCTGTGCCAGCACTGATCTGCCCCCAGCTCTGCACACAGACATAGCTGCTGCAGCTGCAGAGAAGGGAACCAAAGGGGGATCTCTGGAGAAAACTTGGCTGGGAGATCCTTGAGTTCCTTTAAAGCTACCAGGAGTGCAGCCCCTCATTGACACAGTCTGTGGCCACAGGGGAGGCGGAGAGAACAGAAAAACAAATGGCACAAACAATGATATTTATTTGTAAGCAGGATTAAAAATAAATAAAAACCAAAGAAATAGAACCTCCAAATTAACAAACATGAAGTATCAAACATAGCTTTTATTACAAGTGATTTGCAGAAATTATCCAGCAGTTTAATGTTCCTGAAACCATGCAGTCATAAGTCTCCACAGTGCAGCCTTGAGCTCCTGGTTCCTCAGGCTGTAGATGAGGGGGTTCAGGGCTGGAGGCACCACCGAGTACAGAACTGACAGGGACAGATCCAGGGATGGGGACGAGATGGAGGGCGGCTTCAGGTGAGCAAATGCTGCAGTGCTGATGAACAGAGAAAGCACAGCCAGGTGAGGGAGGCAGGTGGAAAAGGCTTTGTGCCGTCCCTGCTCAGAGGGGATCCTCAGCACGGCCCTGAAGATCTGCACATAGGAGAAAACCATGAACACAAAACATCCGAGTCCTAAACAGGAACTAATAGCCATGAGCCCAAGTTCCCTGAGATAGGACTTGGAGCAGGAGAGCTTGAGGATTGGGGGGATTTCACAGAAGAACTGGCCCAGGGCATTGCCATGGCACAGGGGCAGGGAAAATGTACTGAATGTATGCAGGGACGAGTTAAGAAAGCCACTGGCCCAGGCAGCTGCTGCCATGTTGGCACAAGCTCTGCTTGCCAGGACGGTCCCGTAGTGCAGGGGTTTGCAGATGGACACAAAGCGGTCGTAGCACATGATGGTCAGCAGGGAAAGCTCTACTGTGATAAAGAAAAAAAAGAAAAAGAGCTGTGCAGCACATCCTGCATAGGAGATGGTGCTGGTGTCCCAGAGGGAATTGTGCATGGCTTTGGGGACAGTGGTGCAGATGCAGCCCAGGTCGGTGAGGGCCAGGTTGAGCAGGAAGAAGAACATGGGGCTGTGCAGGAGGTGGCCGCAGGCTACGGCGCTGATGATGAGGCCGTTGCCCAGGAGGGCAGCCAGGGAGATGCCCAGGAAGAGGCAGAAGTGCAGGAGCTGCAGCTGCCGCGTGTCTGCCAATGGCAGCAGGAGGAAGTGGCTGATGGAGCTGCTGTTGGTCATTTGCTGTGTCTTGACATGAGGATCTGTAATAAAAGAAGTCATGGAATAGTTCAGTTTGGAGAGGACTTTCAATATCCCAGCCCAGCTTGGTGGCACTTTCCCCCCACTGCCTGCCCAGGGCTCTGCTGCCTGCAGCTGTCCCTGCCTGCAGCTGCTTCCCTGTGCCCAAGGCTAGGCCCTGCCAGTGCTGCCAGAGCCCAGCCCAGCCCTGGGGGCTCAGCTCTGCCCTGCAGAGCCCTCCCAGCTCAGCCACTGCCCCGGGCCAGCTCTGGCTCTGCAGGCTCTGATGGAAACGTCAGAGCAACCCTGAGGAGGCTGGAAAAGTGACACCAAGTGCTGCCTGCAAGGGACCCTCTGATGATTTCTGTCACTGCCTGGTTTATTAGGATCTGAGAAAAAATGGTTTTATTTTCCTCAACCTTATCTGTAAGATGAATATCTATGTGTAATTTTCCATCCTGGAGACAGAGAGCAGTAGATTAAAAAACAGGATTTTTTCTTTTGGCAAGTGTCTGCCTTGCGGTGTGCTCTGTCTAATCTACTTGGAAATGTTCTGCAGTTAAATCTCATGCTGGGAGCAGTGCAGAACATTGCAGCATCCTCAGTACACAAGAAGAACACTTCCATACCTTACCAGCTGTCTCCTTCCACCCACATCTTGTCCCCCAGTGCTGGGAGCAGCTCCCAGGGCTGGCTGAGAGCTGTCCCTGGCAGGCAGCAGAGTCCCTGGGCCAGCACAGCACCCTGGGCTGCAGGACCCTGCTCTGCACCACAGCCCTGGGCACCCCTGGCTGCTCTACACAAGCGATCATCAGAGAATGTACTCACAGAGTCTGGAGGCCTTGGGATGTTGCAGCTTCAGGAGATCACTGCAGGAGCTGCAGCTGCATTGTCCTGCAGCCAGAGGTTCCTGTGCCAAGGGCTGGCAGTGATTCTCCCCCAGTCCCTTCTCAGCCCCTTCCCAGCCCTGAGTGATTGAAGCTCTCTGTGCCTGTGTGCTGTGCCCAGGGTGGCTGCAGGCAGTGCCCCAGCCCTGCTGGGCTGGCAGAAAAGCTGCTCATCCAGAGAAATGTGTTTTTAAGCTCTTCTTGGTTGCCAGGATCTCACTCTGGATGATGAGCTCAGCCCAGCCCAGCAGCACAGACACAGCACAAGGACTTTAATGACCCTCTTGAGGCTTTCATGCTGTTTACATCAGACTCAGTCCCTCAGGGTGTGATCAAAAACATCTCCACAACTCAAAGTGAGGTTAAAAATCCAAAGTTTCTGGAAGTTTTAATGGGTCCCACTGAGGGACATGACACAGAAAGTGTCCCCAGGCCCCAGGCAGAGCAGAGAACTGCAGGCAGTGATAACAGGTGGGGACAAAGAGAAGCCAAGGCTTGGTGCCCTGGGCCACAGCAGCCTCTGGGCCACCAAGGACACTGAGGAGACCCCTTGTCCTGAGGCCCTGGGGCCTCCTGGCACAGCCCCAGCAAGGCTGGGCACTGTCAGCCCCTTGTGCTGCCCTCAGCATCCCCCTGCCATGCCAGTGGCCTCCAGGATGTGCTGGAATCAGTCCCTGGGGAAGGAGCCTTGGTCAGCAATGGCCCTGGGGGGCTCCTTCATGCTGCCAGGGACTGCAGGTTTTTCCAAGGCCTTTGGGTTTGGCTTTTGCCTTGGAGTCTCTGAGAGGTTTCTGCAATCCTGGCCTCCAATTCTCTGCTTTAATGAGTCCCTTGAGAGGCTTTGTCAGTAACAACACTCAGTGAAGCTCATTAATATTTCAGGGTCCTAAAAGTTTGGAAAAAAAGCGGTTTTTGACACTGACTAACAGATTTGTGCAATCATGGCCTCTAAAAATCTGCTTTAATGAATCCCTTGAGAATTTTAGCCAGTAACAACACTCAGTGGGGATTATTCATGCTTCAAGGTACTCAGGGGTAATTTAACTAAGTTTTTTTAGGCACTGATTCTCTGAGATGTTTTTGTGCAATCATGTCCTCCAATTCTCTCCTTCAAAGAGTCTATGAGGAGTCTGTGTTTGGGATGGACCTTAGTGGTACCCATGAATGCTTTGACACCTTGGATGTTTCCTCCGACTTCAACTCCTGGCAAGGTTTGTGCAATCTCCTCTCAGGCCCTGAGGTTCCAGGGCTCAGCACCAAATGCACCATGAGGATCATTAGGATCAAGCAAGTGCTGACAAACCATGGCTGTGCCTAGATTTCCCTCTGGTGTGGTGTAGTTCACTAGGAAGCCTTTTTTTCCTAGAGTTATGGAGAAAAATTTCAAAAAACTTCTAAGAAATCCACATTCCTATTTTCAAGGGCGTATTTTTCTCTTTATAGCAGAGTTGATTGCTACATTCAGTGATTTATATTGACGCAGCGTCTCTCCTCAGGAGGTCTGGCCTGGTCAGAGAAGCTGTGCCTTGAGGTCTGACCCAGTGTGGACAACCTTGCTCCACATTCCCCATCCTGTCTCTCCTCACTCATCTAGGACTTAAGTTTCTTGGAGATCTGGCTGAACTTAGCCAAAAGAGGGGTTTTCTTCCTTTTTTAAGCAATCTGAAATTCCTAAATTTTAGACAATCTCCTCAAGTGTGTCCCAAGCCCAAGGTGCCACCAAGGAGGTTCCCCTTCCCCAAGGCAGAACCATGCCATGAATATTTGAGACACACAAGAAATTCTGCAATATACACAAATCCAGAGTTGGCTGAAGGCAGAATTAGACCAACTGCTGAAGGACAGACAAGCTTTGAACTCCTTGCAGCTCAAAGCTCCAGCTGGATTGTTGGGAGGTGTGTGAGTGAGGCAAGAGTGAGGGCAAGGGAACTGCAGAGAGCCCTGGAAGTGCTTCTGTGCAGCCAGGCTGTGGGGCAGGGCACTGCAGGCCTGGCCTGGGCCAGGAGTGAGGCTGGATCATCATCCCAAGCTGCCCTGGGCCATTGCAAGGGGCTGTGGCCATGGACACTGCACTGAGCCCACTGTGGCAGCCTCTTGCTCAGGGCTGGTGTCAGTGCCCAGAGGCAGATGGGATCCCTTGCTGGGGGCCTGTGCCATGGCCGCCTGCCCTGTGCCGCGCTGGCTGCTCAGGCCCCGCGGAACCAGCAGCAAACGCCACTGCCAGGGCCAAAGGCCAGCTCAGGCAGACAGAAAGGGGCAGGGCTGGGCACTGTTCCCATGGCAGCCCTCACTGGGACACCACCCCTGGGTCACCTGGCATGGCAATTGCCATGGAAACCCGGCTCATGGGAAATGCAAGGGTGGACAAAGGTTTTAGTAGGGCCTGTTCCAATAGGACAGAGGGTGGTGGTTTTAAACTACAGGAAAGGAGGTTTAGATCAGAAGAGATAAGGAGGATATTTTTGATGGTGAGTTTGGTGATCCACCAGGACATGTTCTTAGGGAGGTGGTCAATGCCCCATCCCTGGAAACATTCCAGTGCAGCTGGGACAGGGCTCTGAACAACCTGAGCTGCTCAAACCCTGCTCATGGCGGGGGTTTGGATGAGATGAGCACTGCAGAGCTCTTCCCATGCAAACCATTCCAGGATTGCACGGGGAGAAGGGGCTGCTCCCTGGACTCCATGCACTGCCTTGACTCCTTGTCTCTGCTGGAGCCCACATGCAGCAGGCAAAGGCAGCCCCTTCTGTGGCCTTTGCTGGCCCTGCCTTCCCCAGGGGCTGACAGAGCCAGGCTGGCCCAGGTGACCTTGAGGCTTTGCAGGGCTCAGGCGCAGCGGCTGTGCCAGGCTCAGGGCTGAGGTCACACTCTGTGGGCTGGGGCAGAGCCCAGGCAGAAAGGAGCCCTGAAGCAGCAGCAGCAGCAGCTCTGCAGTGCTGGCCACCAGGCCGGGCTGCCAAGGGAGGCTTGTGGCCATGGCCTGGGAGCAGCTGCTGCTGCCAAGGTGCCTTTGGTGCCTCAGGCTCTCCCTGGCACAGCTGCCAGCATGGCACTCTGCACTTGTGCCCGAGGCCTTCACTGTCTTGGGGCTGGCCTGGGGCTTTTCCTGCAGCGGGATCTGCCCTGGTCCAGGCACAGGAAAGGCAGTTCCTGCTGGAGCAGGAGGCTCTTCATGAAATGGGCTCAAAAAACTCCATCAAGGCCCTAATTACTACAAAATTGCTTCCTAGAGCACTATAGTCTAATAATTGTATCGCTCCTATACTCTGGAGTAACTAGCTCTTTTTTTTTAATTTACTCTGTGGTATAAATAAATCTTTCTGCCTAATCCTGATCAGAATCAATCGTAGCTCAATTTATATAAATATATCTGGTATTCAGTCTTTAACCCGTTGGGACAAATTGCATTTCAGTTAAATTCCCCCTCTCCAATTCTTTACACATAACTTTTGATAAAGTCTGGGGCTGCTATTAGATCCAGACATTCCCAGTCTCCTCTCTTAGATGGAATTTAACATGTCTAGGCCTCCTGGAGGTGTTTGAGGATCCATGGTGACTACATGGTGTAATTTCTCCACCCCAAACCTCAGCAAGAAGTTCTCCAATAAAGAAAGAAGCTTTTGCATGAAGCTCCCACTTTGCCCATGACAGGAAGCCCTGGGAGTGTCTGGGACATCCCGGCTCTTTGGCAGCCTGGGGACTCCTGGGATGTCACCGTGGAGCGCCCGTGAGTGCCTGTGACAGATGGGTGCCTTTGCAGCCCAAGGTGCCCTGGGATGTCCCCATGGAATGGCTGTGACTGCCTCTGAGCACAGGGTTCTTTAGCATTCCCAGAAAGCCCTGGGAGGTCTCCAGGATCTTTGAGTCCAACCCCTGGCCCTGCACAGGACACCCCAACAATGCTAGCCTGGGCCTGGAAGTGCTGTCCAAACGCTGCTGGAGCTCTCAGAGCCCTGGAGCTGGGACCCTTCCCTGGGAGCCTGTTCAGTGCCCCAGCAGCCTCTGGGGGAAAAACCTTTTCCTCAGATCCCACCCAAACCTGCCCCGACTCAGCTCCAGCCCTTCCCTCCAGTCCTGTCCCTGGGCACCAGAGGGAAGAGGTTCCCACAGCCCCAGCCAGGGACCCGCTCCCAAGGCTGTTCCAGGGCAGCCAGGGCTGGCACCAGCTGGGATGCTCGGTTTCCATGGGCCAGGGTTTGGGAATGGGATTCCCCAATTTTGTGCTCCTGCTAAAACCGTGTCACTGCTCGCTGCCCTCCAGCCTCCCATTGAAAGTACAAAAGGCAAAGATTCCAGGCTGGGATAAGAACAATTTACTGCAAACAGCAACAGGATAAGGAACAAACAGGAACAGAAACAATATTGATAACCATGGGATAAGACAAACGATATACAGTGAAAATTTAAACAACACCAACTGGCTCTTCCAGGCCACATATTTCCTCCTGCCTGGAAAGGACACTCTTCTCTTTGGGGAGAGAGAGAGTCCCTTTTCTGCCCCTAGCAATGCCCAGAGATGTGATCAAATACAGTGACAGGGCCATTGCCAGACCCTCACATTCTTCCATCCCACCTCACAACATTTCCAGATGCATGGAAAGGGACAGGTGCCTTCCCAGCATGGATTCGGAGAAATGTGGGTCACCAGGGCTCTTGCCAATGTGGGTCCACTGATAAGGGATGAAGTTTGAGATGCACATGAAGTTCTTCCCACAGTCAGGGCGCTTACAGGGCTTCCCTTACTGGTGCCTCTGTAGGTGTTGGGTCAAGTGAGAGCTGTGGGTGAAGCTCTTCCCACACTGGGGACACTCGTAGGGCCTCTCCCCAGTGTGGATGTGCCATTGGGTGATGAGGTGGGAATTGTGCTTGAAGCCCTTCCTGCAGTCAGGGCAGTGGAAGGGCCTCTCCTCTGTGTGAATGCGCTCGTGCAGGAGAAGATCTGAGCTTGTCTGAAACCTCTTCCCACACTGGGGACATCCATAGGGCCTCTCTCCAGTGTGGATGCCTTCGTGGGTCACAAGGTGGGAGCTGGTCCGAAATCTCTTCCCACAGTCCCAACACTCGAAGGGCCTCTCCTTGGTGTGGATTGTCTGGTGCTGGATCAGGGTGTTTCTCTGGCTGAAGCTCTTCCCACCCTCTGAGCACTTGTAGGGCTTCTCCCCATCATGAAGCTGCTCATGGAGCACCAGCTCAGAGCCACGGCTGAAGCTCTGTCCTCCTTCCTGGTGCAGGGTGGGTCTTTTCTCCTCAGAGCACCCTGGGATGGGTTTGGAGCCCCTCCTCATGCAGAATCTCCGGGGCTTTTCCTCCCCATTGAAATTCTGCAATGTGGAACTGCTCAAAACAGCCTCTTCCATGAAGTCCTGCCACAGAGATTTGTCCTCCCTGGTCTCCATCCTCAGCTCCTTGTCTGGGGGAGGAAGGACAAGGAGAGGATGGGATTTGCCTCTGTGCCAGAGGGAAGGCACAGGAGATCCCCCCAGTGCATCCCTGTCAGGACGGCGTTGGCAGCGGTATTGTCCTGCAGCCGGGGGCCATGCTGGGCTGGGAGATGGAGCAGTAGAGAAGGGGAAAGGGTCAGTGACTTCTACCTCACCTGCCTGGCTGTCCCAGGGCATCTTCCTCTTCCTCACAGCCTCCTTCTCTATCCAGCCAAGGTTTGGGAATGGGAAATCCTGGTCTGAGGAAAAACAAGGAATGAGCACATTGGTTTTAAATGTTCCTCTGCCCGGGCCCATCTCTAGAAGTCACCAGCTATCACAGGTCCATAAAAGTCTCCCAAACACCAAGATTCAGCCCTGAAAATGCCTCTCAGGGATTCCCTGTATCTTTTCTCTCTCTTTTGGTGTTCAGGGCTTCCTCCCTGTCCCAGCTGCTTGGACTCATGCTTATAATGAGGGTCCCTTGTCTACTTTGTCCCCACCCTCCCCAGGCTGCTGGGAGTCCCAGGAATCTGAAAAGTTCCCCCTTTTCCACCTCCGCACTTAGAGATGATAGGGAATTTGGGGGTCCCAGGAGTCCCTTCATTCCCTTAATCTGTGCTTCAGGGTGCAGGGGGTCCAAGAAGTCCCCCCCGCCCCTCTCCAGGCTGTTGAGGGTCTTGTGAATCACGGCACTCCCCCCTCTCTAGGCTTCCCACTTTGGAGTCCTGGAGGACACAGGGCTCTGCTTTTCCAGGCTGCCTCTGCCAGAGCTGCCACAGGGACCCCCCAAGGTCCCCCCAAGTGGCATTATCCACTCAGCTTTGCAGTTCTCCATCCACCAAATATGCCCCCCCAAAAAAACACAACTCAGGGACCCCTCAAGATATCTGGGCAAAGCTCCCTGTCTTCATTTGGAAAGACAGGTGTCTGCTGAGGAAGGCAGAAGCCTCCCTTGAAATGGAAAATATAAACCCCAGTCCACTGAATTATAATTTTGAAATTAACGGGCTCTCAGGAAAAGATATGGGAATTCAAATAACAGTTCTTTAGTAGGAAAATTAACCAAAAAATGCAGTAGTAAAAAAAAAGAAACACTGACAGAGTCAGAATCCAACCTGACACCCGGTTAGGCAGGGTGTTGGTAGCAGTCCAATCAAATCGTGGCTGCAGTCCTCCTAGAGTCACAGATGTGGTTTTATTGAAGCAATGATCCTGTAGAAGAGTGCAGTTTTCCTCTGAAGGTCCAGTGCTGGTGCAGATGGGTCTGGTGTTTGTCTGGGAATGTAGGGGAGACAGGCTGCTTGTGGAGTGTTAAATCTCAGATTCTATCCAGGTAAGAATGCTTGGCTCCTCCCCCTGGGTGGAGCATCTCAAAGTAGGGTGATGTAATTTTGTCAGTCATTCAGTGAGACTCAATGGCCCATTAACAGAAGATATCTCCCTGGAGGGAGTGTGGGTGGTGGAAGAGATAAAGAACACTGCCACACCTGGTTTTAACAGCTGGCCCATTAACAGAAGATATCCCCCCAGAGTTATGAGAAATGGGTCATGGAAGAGATAAAGAACACTGCCCCACCTGGTTTTAACAGACGGTAATAGAATTCAAAGTTTTGGTTACATCTTGCATTGCAACCCAAGACAATTGGTCAAATGCATATTCATGAAGATTTTACATATTTAAGCATTCATTTGAGTGCACATTTTCAGGAAATTCTTTATCTTAGTTCAACCCCTGACCTCACCTTCTTAGAGTACATGCCACAATGCAGATGTGATTTGGAGACTTTTGTATTTTATTTCTTCAAAAACCTCCTGGTCTGTGGTTTGACAGTTATTAATTGCCAAAGGGTCGGTGGTGGATTCCTCCTGGCTCTTTCCCTGTTATTTGCCCAGTTCTTTTCAATGTTATCACCCAGATGTTTTAGCCATTTTTACTTTCAATCAACATTAGCTATTTTGCTATCATCAGTCAGTTACAGAAATAAAGGCACTAGTTCTTATTTCACAACCACACTCACTTTTGCAAAAGTTTATATTATAATACATAGCACATTTCAATATTTTAATATAATATAGTCTATTTTATAATAAAATTTTATAATATATTTTATTTAAATATTTTGCAAAAGCCTAAACTATAATTTATATATAACATAATATAAAAAATAATAAAAATATATAATAATAAATACATAATTTAAATAGAATATTTTTCACACTAAAGTATGCAATCTCCCCTGGGATTAGGGTAATAACCAACAAATTATACTATATCAAAAGCAGTTCAAAAGAGATTACAAACTGTACTATACCAAAATAATTTGCAAAAGCCAATATATAACAGCCAAAGTCAAGAACTACACAATTATTTTTAACAGGTCTCCTGGCCTAACAGAACACCAGGACTGTGCTAAATTATCAGATTTAAGGAATTACAAGTATGCATGGTAGGACTACTGAGAATACATGAAAAGTATCTAAAAGAAAAGGCAAAAATCATCTTGACAGGTTAAGATTGTCTTGGGTTAAAAAGTCACATAAAGGCGTAAAACAGAAAAATCCTTAAACTGTGCTTTGCAATATTCCACCAACCCCAAAAACTGCCCTAAATACTTCTTTTTTTGGTCTGGGGTAATGGTACTTGTCAAATTCCTTGTATTCTTTCAGGATCAATGTACCATAACCCTCCAGTCAAAACATGTCCCAGACATTTCCCCAAATATTCCCAAATCTTTCACCTTTTTCTCTACCATCTGTGCCTTCTTTTCAGACACTCCAAGTCCCCTTTTTAGCAAGGAAATTAAGCAGCTTCACAAAAAAAAAAGCTTCATCAGCCACCTTTTCCTGCTCCCCAATAAAAGCAAATCTAATTCAAATTCTAATTCTTCAAAATCTAATTCTAATTCTAAATGCAACATCTGAATTCTCAAGGGTAGGGTAAATTCTCTTCATATTTTCTGTGTCATTTCTCACTGCTATTAATTTGCATTCCCACTTCAGCCATCAAATCCCTTCCCAGTAAATTACACTCAAAATTAGGAACAAAGTGGAATTTGTGCATTTCAAACCTATCCCCCACCTCTGCTAAAGTGCACTCACTCATCCTTTCCACTCACCGCTTGAATAATCCCAGATCTTTTTGACAATTTTCCCTCTTTAGGGATAAAAGTTAAAGTTTCAGGATAAAAATTTAACAATCCATCTCCATTATCCTCTGGACTTCTATCTGTCCATGATCCCATTGTCTCCCCTGTCTACTCCTCTCTTTCCTTTCTCTTTTCTCTTTCTTCCACGCAAACCTAACTTTACACTTTCTACACCTTCCCTCCCAATTTTCTTCCCCAATTTCCCAACTCCAGGGAACCAGCTCCCTTCTTCCACACAAAAAGAGATGCTCCTGGAATTCTCTTCTTATCCTCAGTCACTCTCCTCTTACTCTTGCATTGTCTGCTCCTTCATCATCTCCAAGTTGTTTATCCCTGCTCTTTCCAGTCTAAGGCCAACCCCAATCCTGGGGGATTCTAAACACAACTGCTGGAGATTCCAACCCCAACCCTGGGGGCTCCAATCCTGGGGAATCCAGCCCTGGGAGATTCTAAACCTAACCCTGGGTGTCGAGTTCAGGGGGTTGTTATGGGTTAACAATATTTAAATTTTTGTTAAGGAAGAATATAGAATACTGCCCTGTCAGGACTTTGGACTTGCTTTAGAGGGGGCAGATGCCTATCAGGGACTTGTTCTCAGCTATTGGCCTGCGGTCTGGCCACTGAGAGAACTGATGCGACTTTTGGGAATTCCCAAATACAAAGCAGAGACTTGGGGGGGACCGCCCCCTTGGCCCCCCTCGACAGAGGTCAGAGGTCTGTCCTGGCTCCCTCCCGGCGGGGATGGGGCCGGGCCGGGCCCGGCCGGGTCTCCGGGAGCCGCTGCCTCGCCTCGGAGCGGTGCCGGGCCGGCTGAGCTCCTTTCTTCCCCCGGCTGCCCGCAAAGGAGAAGCTGCGCTGGTAACACCCAGCCGAGCCTGGGGCTGCCCCACGCTGCCGCAGGGCCGAGGGAGATGCCCCCGGGCCTCCTTCCCCCTCTGGAAGCGGCGCCAAGCCCAGGCTGGCTGTTCCTAACTCTGAGACCAAAGGGTAGAGAGAGGGAAGAAAGACCAGCTGAGCAAAGGATTTTTCGCTGCTGTTCCTGAACCTTTCTCTCTCCTGGCTCCGAGATTTTTGCAGTGCCCGCCAGGCAGAGCCCACATGACTCTCTGCAGTCCTGGCGAGAATGTTAACTCTTCCCTGACACAGATTGAGACTTTTTAAAACTCTAACTCTCTTCACAGAGAGACAAGAGGCTGAATTAAAGAGATGTAAGGGGACAATATGAAGATACCAGAGTCGGTAAAAGAAGAGTGATTTCTCAGGCAGGAGAGATGATGGGTTGCCTCAGTTTTTAGGCATAAAAACCCTGAGTTTTAGTAACAGACTGTATTGTGACTTGCTAGAAATTTCCTTTAAACATCAGACAATATGATTGGGGAGATGCTTTGTAAATTTTTGAGCAAAGGTTGTTTTTTTCTGTGATTTACTGAGTGAATGCTGAATTAGAAACTGTAATGTGAGCTTGTAAGATGTTTCAACAGGGAGAGATAAGAAGAAGCCTTTTGTTTCCCTGAAAAATTGAGAAGATATCTCTGCTCTTTAAGATAAGAAATCCTTTGCATGTGAAAGTGTGCATTTTTAAACAAAGAAACCCCAGTGTGAGCCTATGGCCCAGTATGTAGTCATGGGAAGGCTACATGATTTGGGAATACTACAAAACTGCAGAAGTTTTTGGGCAGGCCACTTTTTGTAGGAGCTAAGAGCCACAAAAGAGACTGCGTTTTTTGTACAAGTCACCTAACACATCAAGAGATATACTTCTCTCTCTCAAAGACTGAATAAAAGATTTATTTTATAAATGGTACTGACCTGAAGCTCTGAGTTTTGTCTCTTATGTTGCATGTAAGAAAGTAGACTGTTGGGGGGGGAGGAGGGGTAAGAGAATGTTTTAAAGGTTTCATTTTTATTCCACTTTTTTACTTTTTCTTTTCGTGTGTTAATAAATCTCCTGTTTTCATCCTTAAGTTAAGCCTGTTTTACCTCCTGTTCTCATAATCATATTTCACAGAAAAAAAGATATTTAGACCACTACACTAAATTTGGCAAACCAAATTCAGCAAACGTGAAACCACTACAACCTCCCAAACACCAAGATTCAGCCCTGAAAATGCCTCCCAGGAGTTCCCCATCTCTGGTCTCTTCCATTTGGTGTTCAGGGTGTTCCCCCCTGTCCAAGCTGCTGGGGGTCACGCTTGTATTCAGGGACCCCCATTTACTCAGTCCCCACCCTCCCCAGGCTGCTGGGAGTCTTAGCAATCTGAAAAGTTCCCCCCTTTTCCCCCTCTCCTCTTAGGGATGCTGGGGAATTTTGAGGGTCCTGGGTTCCTTCATTCCTTATTCTCTGCTTTGGAGTGCAGGGGGTCCAAGGAGTCCCCCCTGCCCTTCCTCTCCAGGCTGTTGAGGGTCCCATGAATCGCAGTGCTCCCCTCTCTCTGGGCTCCCCGATTTGGGGTCCTGGGGGACACAGGGCTCTGCTCCTCCAGGTTGCCTCTGCCAACAGCTGCAACTGGGACCCCCCAATATCCCCCTGAGGGGCATTTTCCACTCAGCTTTTGAGTTCTTCATTCTTCAAACATCCCCTGGCAAAAAACTCAGCCCACGGACCCTCCGAGATATCAGGCCAAGCTTGGGTTGGTAAGAGAGGTGTCTGCTGAGGAAGGCAGGAGACTCTCTTGAAATGGAAAATAAAAACTCCCTCCCTCTAAAATATAATTTTCAAATTAACAGGCTCTCAGGCAAAGATATGGGAATAGGAATAACAGTTCTTTAGTAGGAAAAGTAAACTAAAGATGCAATAGTAAAAAAAAAAATGTTGACAGAGTCAGAATACAACCTGACACCCAGTTAGGCAGGGTGTTTGTAGCAGTCCAATCAAATCGTGGCTGCAGTCCTCCTGGAGTCACAGATGTGGTTTTGTTGAAGCAATGATCCTGTAGAAGGGTGTAATTTTCCTCTGAAGGTCCAGTGGTGGAGAAAATGGGTCTGGTCTTCCTCTGGGAATCCAGTGGAAACAGGATTCTGCTTCTGGTGTGTTAAATCTCAGATTCTATCCAGGTAGGAATGCTTGGCTCCTCCCTCTGGGTTGAGCATCTCACAATGGGATGATGGAATTTGATCAGTGATGCAGTGAGACTCAATGGCCCATTAACAGAAGATATCTCCCTGGAGGGAGTGTGGGTGGTGGAAGAGATAAAGAACACTGCCCCACCTAGTTTTAACAGCTGGCCCATTAACAGAAGATATCCCCCAGAGTTATGAGAAATGGGTCATGGAAAAGTTCTTACTTGGGATATCTTGTTGGTTTTGTTTTCAAACGAGCACACTGGGGAGATGTGGGACCATGCTGGGAACTGCTGTGAGCCGGTTGGAGTGACTGGTCTACACTGTGGGCAACTGGGCATGACTGGGACCATGCTGGGAGAGACTGGCATCATACTGGGAGTGACTGGGACTATGCTAGCGGCAACTGGGAGAACTGGATAGAAGTGGGAGCAACCTGGACCATGCTGGGGGCAAACTGCATCATAATGGGAAAGTGACTGGGCTCATAATGGGAGGGACAAGGAATGTGGAACCACACGGGGGGGCAACTGGGCTGATACTGGGAGCAGCCACAGCTGGCACTGGCATGCCCAAAACCTTTTCCTGGCCACTCCACCTCTCCCAGGCCCACCATTTTTTTTGACCCTGGGCCCCCTGCACTCCTATTCCTGCCTTTCCCAGCACCTAGCCCATCCTTCCTTCATCACTGTGGATACTCGGGACTCCAATTCCCAGCTGTCCTGGGTTTTCCCACATATTGATGGGACTGGGGACACCAGGGAATCTTGGAGCTCCCTTTCCTATGTACATGAACCCACCTAACCCCACCCATCCAGCATATACCCACCCCCAGCCTCCCCTTTTCTCAACCCTGGAACACCCAAACCCCCTTCCCCCTCTCCCAGCTATCCGTGTTCCCCCTTTTCTTTACCCGTGACCCCCCCAGACCCCAAATCTCCGTGACCCCCCAGTTCTCCTCTCCCTGCGGCCCCTGCCCGTGGTGCTGTCAGAGCCCAGCCCGGGGTTCCCCCAGTTCCTGTCCATGGGGTCCCTGGATGGGATCCCCTTCCAGCGCCGCCACAGCCAGCGGGGCCGGGCGGAGCCGCAGCCGCCGGGGATGGCGGCCGGAGCCGAGCCGGGATATTGGGATGGCTGGAGCCGGCACAAGGAGCGGCACCGGCACGGGGCCAGCAGGGAGCTGCAGATGCTGCAGGAGCGGCACAGCCAGAGCGGGGCTCAGGGTGGGGAGCCGGGGCTGGGGGATCTGTGGGGCTGCCATGGCACCTGTGGGACAGCAGTGAGGATCCGTGGGGCTGAGCCAGGATCTGGGGCGCTGGGATGTGCATCCATGTGGATCCAAGGGGCTGGGATGCGGCTCTGTGGGTCTCCATCAGACTCTGGGGCTCTGTAGGGCTGGAATGGGGCTCCGTGGGGCTGGGCCACAATTCCGAGGGTCTCTGTGGGTCCAATCCCTCCCCAGGTCTTCACACATGCAGGAGGTTTCCGGCTGTGATCTTCTGTCATACGGGAGCATCCGCAGATCCAATCGGCTCAGCTCTGATGGGCGGGAATTCGTCTCCTTCCAGCTGGGATCCAGGGGATTCCTGGTGGCCGATTGCGCTGCCCAGGTGACCAAGAGGTGCTGGGAACAGGATGAGATCGAGGCTGAGGAATGAACAAATTCCCTGGGGTACACTTGCCTGGAATGTCTCTGGAAATATGTCAGATATGAGTGGGAGGAACTGGAACATAAAGGTGGGGAGGGTAGAATTCCCATGAGAATGTGTGATTTGGGAGGCCAAAATTTGGGAACATGGGAATTCCCTTGGAACCTCCATAGGGGGATCCCACTGTTGTCCCATTCCCATGAGAATTCTGTAGATTGATCTCACTGCCATGCCATTCCCATGGAATTCCATGGGCAGATCTCATCCCGATCCCACTGCCATGGAAGCTCCAATCCAGATGCCCCCAAAACCATCCTGGGGGTCACCCTGTTCTTTGCCCTCCCCACCCCTCACAAGAGACCTGGGGGTTTCCCATGACCCACCCAGCCCCCCCAAACTCCTTCCTGGTCCCCCCTTATGCCCCACAGGGATTCCTGAGAGGCCCTCCATGTCTCCTCCTCTAGGACTTTCGGGGTCCCCCCGACCTGTCTGTGCCCTTCCCCCATTTTTGCCCCCCTGTGATGGTGGGGGTGGGACCAAGTGCTGGTGCCCCACTGCCTACAGCAGATCCAGCAGTGAGGGGAGTTCAGGGGGTCCCTGAGCATTTGGGGTCCCCTGGGATTTTGGACGACCCCCCCGGGCCCCCGGGATCTCTCTGAACACACTGACACTGCCCATGCACAGTGAGAAAGGTCAGACCTGGAACGGGGTCCCCAGCTCTGTCACGAGCATGGCCCTGGTACCCCCAAAACCTCCCAGGAACCCCAAAACCCCCCAAGACACCCTAACCTTCCTGGGATCAAAAAACATCCCTGGACCCTCCAAAAACTCTCCAAGACTGAAAAAACTCCATACAGAATCCCCAAACCCTCTCAGGGCATCAGGACATCAAAATTCCCACAGGACTTCCCAACACACCCCAGGCCCATTGAGAAGGTTTATACCTGGCATAGGGTCCCCATTTCCATCACCAGCAGGTACCCCAAAACAGCCTTGAGTTTTTGGGTCCCTGCTGGTGATAGAAATGGGGACCTAATGGGGGGTACCTGATCCCCCACTTTAGGACCCCTGAAAACCCCCTTGGGAACCTCCAAAAATGCACTGTGACCCCAAAACCCCCAGGGATCTGCAAAATCCTCCCCAGGAACCCCTCATGCCTGTTTACACCCAGCACGGTGTCCACATCACCATCATCATCATCGCCCAGGAAACCCTGAACCCTCCTGGGACCTACAAACCCCTCTTGCGACCCCCAAACCCTCCAAGTACCCCCAAACCCCACCTGGGACCCGCTAACGCCCCCAGGGCTTTGTACTGGAATCAACGGGAGTGGTGTTGCCCTTTTAAGGGCAGTTATAGCAGGACCCAACAAGAGCGGGCACTCTTAAAGCAGCTGCCTTGGTTTTGAAAGACAGTTGTCTGCCAGGGAGAGCTGGAGCTTCCCTTGGAATGGAGAATGTCACCCCCTCCCCTCCAAATTATTATAATTTGGCATTAGGGGCTTTCAGGCAAAGATATGGGAATAGGAGTAACAGTTCTTTAATAGGAATAAAAACAACAACAACAACAACAAATATAAGTGTAGAAGTACAAAGACAAGCAAGCAAGACTGAAGTCCTGGAAAAAATCCTGACAGAGTCAGGGATATGACCTGACACTCTGTTTGTTAGGGTGTTGGAAGCAGTCCAAATAAATCCTAGGTGAGGTTTTGTGGGGTACAGATAATGGAGTAGGAAAAGTCCAGTGGTGGTGAGATGGGTCAGGTCTTTCTTCCTCTGGTGGAAAAAAACAGATGCCTGCTGTTCTTGAGTCTCAGTTTTTATCCAGGTAGGAACTGAGGGTTGGCCCCCACACGGGGTCCAGCATCTCACAATGGGATGATGTAATGTGTCATGTCCTTGATGAGCCTTAATGGCCCATTAGCAGAAGATATCTCCCTGGAGGATGGACAGGAGGTGAAGGAGATAAGAAACACTGCCACACCTGGTTTTAACAGCTGGCCCATTATCAGAAGGCATCTGCCCCCCTCCCCCCCGGAGTTACAAGAGATAAAGAAATATCTGCTTTTACAACAGATGAAATTGAATACAAATCTTTTGGCTACCAAACCCGAGACACAGTCCCTTCCAGTTGATGCCAGTTGCTCTCAATGTGTTCACATATTCCTCCCAACATGGGCCCAGTAGCTCCCAGTAACCCCCAGTCAGGTTCCATTCCTACCCACTGCAGTCCCAGTGGCTCCCATGATGATCTCAAAAGGACCTGTAGTCACTGCCAGTATGGTTCCAGTCACTCCCATTACAATCCCAGTTTTTCCCAGTCACTCCTAGATACTCCTGGTATTATTCCAGTCATGCCTACAGTGACTCCCTTTCAGTCCCAGTGTGGTCCCAGTCCCAGTATGGTTCCAGTCACAGACAGCACCTTTCCAGTCACTCCCAGTGTGATTCCAGTAAGATCCCAGTCACTCTCAAATACACCCAGAACTATTCCAGTCACTCCCAGTATGAATCCAGTCAGTTCCAGTAGGCTCCCAGTATGACCCCAGCATGGGCACAGCTGCTTCCATTATCATCCAGCATGGTTCCAGTTACTCCCATTTACCCCCACTGTGGTTTCAGTCTCTCCCAGTGTATCCCGGTTGTTCCCAGTCACTCCAACTTGCCCTTAGTAGCTTCCAGCCTGATCCCAGTTGCTCTCAGTCACTCCCAGTCATCCTCAGTGCCGTTCCAGTTGCTGCCAGTATGGTCCCAGTGTCCCCCAGCATGGGCCCAGCCTTTCCTACTGTGATTCCAGTAGGATTCCAGTTGCCCCCAGCATGGTTCCAGTTGCTCCCTGTTCCTCCCAGAGTGTTTCCAGTTTCTCCCAGTTGCCCCTAGGATAGTCCCAGTCACTCCACAGATTATCCCAGCGCCTCCCAGCATAATCCCAGTCATGCCCAGGGTCCCACAGTGTAGACCAGTCACTCCAACCTGCTCACAGCAGTTCCCAGCATGGTCCCACTTCTCCCCAGTGTGCAAGTTTGAAAACAAAACCAACAGGAGATCCCAAGCAAGAACTGTTCCATGACCCATTTCTCATAACTCTGGGGGGATATCTTCTGTTAATGGGCCAGCTGTTAAATCCAGGTGTAGCAGTGTTCTTTATCTCTTCCATGTCTGTCTTGGGTTGGGTAGCCAAGAGATTTTTATTCAATTTCATCTGTTGTAAAAGCAGAGTGGCTGAGAAGAACTGGGACACACTGGGAGTGACTGAAACCACAGTGGGGGTAAATGGGAGCAACTAGAACCATGCTGGATGATAATGGGAGCAGCTGTGCCCATGCCAGGGTCATACTGGGATCCTACTGGAACTGACTAGATTTATACTGGGAGTGACTGGAATAGTTCTGGGTGTATTTGAGAGTGGTTGAGATCATACTGGAATCAGACTGGGAGTGATTGGAAAGATGCTGTCTGTGACTGGAACCATACTGGAAGTGGGACCACACTGGGACTGAAAGGGAGTCACTGTGGGCATGACTGGAATAATACCAGGAGTATCTAGGAGTGACTGGGGAAAAACCGGGATTGTAATGGGAGTGACTGGAACCATACTGGCAGTGACTACAGGTCCTTTTGAGATCATCCTGGGGGCCACTGGGACTGCAGTGGGCAGGAATGGAACCTGACTGGGGGTTACTGGGAACTACTGGGCCCATGCTGGGAGGAATATGTGGACACATTGGGAGCAACTGGCATCAACTGGAAGGGACTGTGTCTCGGGTTTGGTAGCCAAAAGATTTGTTTTCTATTTCATCTGTTGTAAAAGCAGATATTTCTTTATCTCTTATAACTCCAGGGGGGAGGGGGGCAGATGCCTTCTGATAATGGGCCAGCTGTTTAAACCAGGTGTGGCAGTGTTTCTTATCTCCTCTACCTCCCATCCATCCTCCAGGGAGATATCTTCTGCTAATGGGCCATTAAGGCTCATCAAGGACATGACACATTACATCATCCCATTGTGAGATGCTGGACCCCGTGTGGGGGCCAACCCTCAGTTCCTACCTGGATAAAAACTGAGACTCAAGAACAGCAGGCATCTGGGTTTTTTCCACCAGAGGAAGACCAGACACATCTCACCACCACTGGATTTTTCCTGCTCCACTATCTGTACCCCATAGAACCTCATCTAAGATTTATTTGTACTGCTTGCAACACCCTTACCAACAGGGTGTCAGGTCCTATCCCTGACTCTGTCACGATTTTTTCCAGGACATCTCTTTTGCTTGCCTGCTTGTCTTTGTACTGCTGCATTTTTTTCTTGGTGTTGTTGTTGTTGTTGTTGTGGTTTTATTCCTATTAAAGATCTGTTACTCCTATTCCCATATCTTTGCCTGAAAGCCCCTAATTGAAAAATTATAATAATTTAGAAGAGAGAGAGGTGACATTCTCCATTCCAAAGGAAGCTCTAGCTCTCCCTGGCAGACAACTGCATTTCAAAACCAAGACAGATTTTGGTACCCAAAAGGTTGGGCACAAGGGCATTGAGAGAAAAAGGGAGTAACAGTTCTTAAGGGGCCTACATTTTTTGTGTACTAGATATAGAAACCTCATTAAGTAGCATCATGTGGTCTGGCTTACCCTGGTTTTGGTGGCATGTGGTTGTGGCTGTGTTTCTGCCGATTGCAGGTCTTTTTTTTTAAATGGGTCCTATAACTAAGGCTACTGTGGCTGTCATCCAGTTTATTTTATGGGGTAACAACGTGAAGAATTCATGGATTTTTACCTTCCTCTGGAAGGCAGGCACAAGGATTCAAAGCTATCATACACTAACTGTGTGGTTTTGGGTTACTTTAACAATGGCACCTACTGTGAGGAAATGATGCCGGGGAAGTTTTCTCTGAGCCCCTCACTCAGTTTTTAGGTCTACCCTCCCAGTTTTCGAAAGGTTCAAATCTTCTCTGAATGCTAATGACATCATACAGTGGCTGGTGTTGCTGATTGCAACTCCTGTTAAGCTTGTTGTGTTTAGCATTCAGGGATAAAGGGGGATTGACCTGGTAAACCACTCTAAATAAGGATTCTGCCCAAGAGCCTGACTCTTCCCCACAGCCTCCCTCAGAAATGAACCAGCCAGATGGGCCAGATGCTGAGGGAGTACATTTCCCCAGTGGTGGCCTCATTAGCCCCAGATGGTGGGAAACCCTCCTCCTGCCCTGAAAATGGAGAGTCTGATTGTGCAGCAGTGGAACCCACAGACGTTACAACCGTCCAGGTTCCAGGTGAACCACAGGGGCAGTCACAGCCAGCAGCAGTCACCCCTGTGGAAACAAAGAAGTCTAAGGTGAAATCAGAGCACCCAGGTAATAAGGATAGGAAAGGAGGGCCCTCACAAGCTGCAGGAGAGCCACAAATTGAGAACATCATCGAGTCCCTGACATGCGAAAGTCTCTGTAATATGCAGAAAGATATTGTACAACGGGAACGTGAGTCTTATACAGCCTGGTTACTTTGGGTCTGGGACCTTATAGATACAGGTGTGCAACTGGATGGTGGTGAGGCAAAGAATTTGGGACCCTTTACCCAAGACTCAGGGGTGAATCAGGTATTTGTAAGGGAGCCAGGGCCCCTTTCCCTCTGGGAGCGGCTTTTAATGAGTGTAAGGGAGAGGTTTGTCCACAGATAGAGAATGCCGAAGAACCATCATAAAATGTGCTGGAAGAGCCTTGAAGAAGGGATCCCTCAGCTGAGAGAAGTGGCAGTATTGGAGTTACTCTTTGGGAGGGGTGGACAGCATGATAATGACCCTGACAAGGTCAGGTGCACAGGGCAGATATTGTGGAATCTGGCAACTCTAGGGCCATCTCAATACAACACCTTCGTTGCAACAATTAATGCCGAGGACAACTGAGAGACAGTGGGTTCTGTCACCAGCAAGCTCAGAAATTATGAGAATATGATCAATGGCTCTATGCAGGCTCAGGTCTCTGCTGTGGTTACGAATCTCAAAGAGATGAGGGAGGAGATGAGGAGGAACAGTTCCCATATGACACCGTTGCAAGTTACAGGCCCCAGAGTCGGAGCCCAACGCCCCCCAGGCAGAGAGAGAGGGTACACCCCAAGAGCTGACCTGTGGTCCTTCCTGTGCGACCATGGGGAAGACATGGGAAGTTGGGATGGGAAACCCACTTTCGTCCTGGCAGCACGGGTGTGTGAGCTCAAGGAGAGAAACACTCACTGAGGGGGTCCCACTAAAATGAAGGGAGCCTCAGCCTCCCATGACCAAGTTACCAGGTATTACAGAAATGAGGATGCTGTGTTGGATCCCCTTGAGGGAACCTCTACTCTGTATGCCCAGGAAGGGAATAATAACCAGTGCTAGAGGGGCCCTGCCTCTAGCCAGGAAGAGGCATGGGAAAACCGAGTCTTTTGGACTGTGTGGATTCGATGGCCTGACACATCAGAGCCACAGAAATATGAAGCTTTGGTAGACACTGGTGCACAGTGTACCCTGATGCCATCAGGACATGTGGGGGCAGAACCTATTTCCATTGCTGGGGTGACAGGGGGATCACAGCAACTGACTCTGGTGGAAGCTGAGGTGAGCCTGACCAGGAAGGAGTGGCAGAAACATCTGATTGCAACTGGCCCAAAGGCCCCATGTATCCTGGGCATTGACTTCCTCAGGAATGGGTATTACAAAGACCCTAAGGGACTCAGATGGGCTTTTGGAATAGCTGCTGTGAAGGCAGGGGGCATCAAGAAATTGAAAACCTTGACTGGACTGTCAGAGAACCCATCTGCAGTGAGACTCCTGAAGGGTAGAAGAACAACGAGTACCAGTGGCCACCTCGAGGGTGCACCGCCACTATTACTGGACGAATGGAGATGCCGTGAACCCCATCCACAAGATGATCCGAGAGCTGGAGAGACAAGGGGTGGTCAGCAAAATCCACTCACCCTTCAACAGCCTCATCTAGCATGTGTGCAAATGACGGAGAATGGAGACTGACTGTGGGTTACCGTGCCTTGAATGAAGTGACTCCACCGCTGAGCGCTGCTGTGCTGGATATGCTGGAACTCCAGTATGAGCTAGAGTCCAAGGCAGAATAATGATATGCCACGATTGACATTGCTAACGCATTTTTCTCCATTCCTCTGGCATCAGAGAAAACCAATCTGGGCTGCTGATGAGTGGAAGGACATTGCCACTCGGGTAGAGAAGTTACCTGTGAAAGTCCGCCATGTAGATGCCCATGTCCCCAAGAGTAGAACTAATGAGGAGCCCTGAAACAACGAGCAAGTAGATCAGGCTGCCAAGATAGAAGTATCAAAGATAGACTTAGACTGGCAACACAAAGCAAAGTTGTTCCTATTCAATGAGCCCATGATGCCTCAGGTTATAAGGGCAGAGATGCCACCTATAAGTGGGCACGAGACCGAGGGATAGATCTAACCATGGACAGTATTTCTCAGGTTATCCATGACTGTGAGACGTGTTTGATCAAGCAGGCTAAGCGGCTGAAGCCCCTATAATATAGGGGACAGTAGTCTAAATACAGGTATGGAGAAGTCTGGCAGACTGACTACATCACCCTTCCCCAAACCTACCAAGGCAAGTGCTATGTGCTGACCATGGTAGAAGCCACCACTAGATAGCAAGAGCCCTTCCCTGTGTCTCACGCTACTGCCCGGAACACCATCCTGGGCCTTGAAAAACAAGTCCTGTGGAGACATGACATGCCTGAGACAATTGAGTCAGACAATGGGACTCATTTCAAGAACAGCCTTATAAACACCTGGGCTAGAGAACATGGCATTGAATGGATATATCACATCCCTTATCATGCACAAGCTGCCAAGAAAGTTGAACAGTGCAATAGACTACTAAAGACTACCATGAAGGCACTTGGTGTGGAGACCTGTAAAAATTGAGAAGCAAACTTAGCAAAAGCCACCAAGATACTTAACACCCGAGGCTGCATCAATCGAGCTGGTCCTGCCCAGTCTGAACCTTTGTGCACAGTAGATAGAGATAAAGTCCCTGTTGTATGCATGAAATGTATTTTGGGAAAGACTATTTGGATTAACCCCACCTAAGGCAAAAGCAGACCCATTTGTGGGCTTTTGCTCAAAGACCTAGTTCCACTTAGTGAGTAATGCAGAAAGAAGGAGAAACACGTTGTGTACCACAGGGAAACCTAATCCTAAGTGAGAATCGGGTTTAAGGGTTCATTGTGTATAGTAGAATTTATTGATACAGATGATAATAGAATAAGGGGTAGATAATGTCTTGGGTTGGGTAGCCAAGATATTTGTATTCAATTTCATCTGTGCTAAAAGCAGATATTTCTTTATCTCTTGTAACTCCAGGGGGGGAGGGGGGCAGATGCCTTCTGATAATGGCCCAGCTGTTAAAACCAGGTGTGGCAGAGTTTCTTATCTCCTCTACCTCCCATCCATCCTCCAGGGAGGTATCTACTGCTAATGGACCATTAAGGCTCATCAAGGACATGACACATTACATCATCCCATTGTGAGATGCTACACCCAGTGTAGGGAGGCCAATCATTCCTCCTGGATAAAAACTGAGACTTAGGAACAGCAAGAATCTGTTTTTTTCCATCAGAGGAAGAACAGACCTATCTCACCACCACTGGACTTTTCCTACTCCATTATCTGTACCCCACAGAACCTCACCTAGGATTTATTTGGACTGCTTCCAACACCCTTACCAACAGGGTGTCAGGTCCTATCCCTGACTCTGTCAGGATTTTTTCCAGGACTTCTTTTTTGTTTACCTGTCTTTGTACTTCTGCATTTGTATTTTGGTTTGTTGTTGTTGTTGCTTTACTCTTATTAAAGAACTGTTATTCCTATTCCCATATCTTTGCCTGAAAGCCCCTAATTGCAAAATTATAATAATTTGGAGGTGAGGGGGGTGACATTCTCCATTCCAAGGGAAGCTCTGGCTCTCCCTGGCAGACAACTGTCTTTCAAAACCAAGGCAGCTGCTTTAAGAGCCCCCGCTCTTGTTGGGTCCTGCTATAACTGCCCTTAAAAGGGCAACACCACTCCTGTTGATTCCAGTACTGAGCCCTGGGGGCGTTAGGGGGTCCCAGGTGGGGTTTGAGGGTCCCAGAAAGGTTTGAGGGTCCTGAGAGGGTTTGGGGGTCCCAAGACGGGTTTGTAGGTCCCAGAAGGGTTCAGGGGTACCTGGTGATGCTGATGATGGTGATGTGAACCCCTTGTTGGATGTAAATATGCGTGAGGGGTTCCTGGGGAGGATTTTACAGATCCTGGGGGTTTTTGGGGTCACGGTGCATTTTTGGAGGTTCCCAAGGGGGTTTTCAGGGGTCCTAAATTGAGGGGACAGGTGATCCCAGGGGGATCCCAAGGTTGTTTTTGGGTACCTTCTGGTGACAGAGATGAGGACCCCGTGCCAGGTATGAAACTTCTCAAGGGGGTCTGACGGGGGTGTTGGGAGGTCCTGTGGGAATTCTGCTGTCCTGAGAGGATTTGGGAAGGGAGTCTCTATGGATTTTGCATCTTGGGGAGTTTTTTGAGGGTCCCAGGATGTTTTTGGGATCATGGGGAGGTTGGGATGTCCCAGGATGATCTGAGGATTCCTGGGAGTTTTTGGGGGTCTCTGGGCCATGCTGGTGACAGAGCTGGGGACCCCGTTCCAGGTCTGACCCTTCTCATTGTGCATGGGCAGTGTCAGCGTGTTCAGGGAGATCCTGGGGGCTCAGGGGGTCACCCCAAATCCCATGGGAACCCCAAATGCTCAGGGACCCCCTGAACTCCCCTCACTGCTGCATCTGCTGCAGGCAGTGGGGCACCAGCACTCGGCCCCACCCCCACAATCACAGGGGGGCAGAACTGGGGGAGGGGCACGGACAGGTCGGGGGGAACCCCAAAAGTCCTGGAGGAGGGGACATGGGGGGACTCCCAGGAATCCCCGTGTGGGGATGAGTGAGGACTCAGAAGGAATTTGGGGGAGTGGGGAACCCCGCAGGAGTCTTGTGAGGGGTGGGGAGGGCAAAGAACAGGGCGACCCCCAGGATATGTTTGGGGGGAGAACCGGATTGGAGCTTCCATGGCAGTGGATTTCCATGGGAATGGGATGGCAGTGAGATCCAGCTACAGAATTCTCATGGGAATGGTGACCACAAATCCCCCGGATCCCAGCTGGAAGGAGAGGAATTCCTGCGCATGTCAGTAGCCAAGCTGATTGGATCCACGGACGCTCCCGTGGGACAGGAGGTCACAGCCGGAAACCTCCTGCAGGTGTGGAGACCTGGGGAGGGATTGGACCCATGGAGACCCTCAAAATTGTGTCCCAGCCCCATGGAGCCCCATTCCAGCCCCACCAAGCCCCAGAGTCTGATGGAGACCCACAGAGCCTCATCCCAGCCCCTTGGATCCGCATGGATGCACATCCCAGCGCCCCAGATCCCAGCCCAGCCCCACGGATCCCCACTGCAGTCCCACAGGTGCCATGGCAGCCCCACAGATCCCCCAGCCCCGGCTCCCCGCCCTGAGCCCCGCTCTGGCTGTGCCGCTCCTGCAGCATCTGCAGCTCCCTGCTGGCCCCGTGCCGGTGCCGCTCCTTGTGCCGGCTCCGGCCATCCCAATATCCCGGCTCGGCTCCGGCCGCCATCCCCGGCGGCTGCGGCTCCGCCCGGCCCCGCTGGCTGTGGCGGCGCTGGAAGGGGATCCCATCCAGGGACCCCATGGACAGGAACTGGGGGAACCCCGGGCCGGGCTCCGACAGCGCCACGGGCAGGGACCGCAGGGAGAGGAGAACTGGGGGGACACGGAGATTTGGGGTCTGGGGGTCACGGGTGAAGGAAAGGGGGAACAGGGAGAGCTGGGAGAGCAGGGAAGGGGGTTTGGGGGTTCTAGGATTGAGAAAAGGGGAGGGTGGGGGTGGATAGATTTCAGAAGGGTGGGGTTAAGGCCATTCCTATACTCAGGAAAAGGAGCTCAAATGGTCCCTTGTCCCCATTCCCATCAAAATGTGGGGCAACCCAGGATGGCTGGGAATAGGTGTTCCAGGTGTCCTCAGTGACGAGAAAAGTTCCCCTCAGCTCTGGGGGCAGGAAGGGCAGGATCTGCGAAAGAGACTGGGATGGACTGGGACACCGGCATACACCAGGATCGACCAGGCCAAGGACTGGCACTCACTGGGTGCAGGATCAGAGCACACTGGGACCCAGCAGGACCAGAACTGGGGAACAGGGATCATCGTGGGAGTGATTTACTAAAATATGAATATCGATCTAATATCGATACCCAACTGTGACGGACAAAAGACTCTCTAACAGCTTAAGTTAGAAAGTGTATGTTTATTACGACGCCGGGCAGCGCTGGGATATTTCCCTAATGAGCGCTACAAAGATCACAGGTGATTACAAAGCCTTTTATCCACAATAGTGTTGAATACACAAAATACAAATGCATATTCATACCCTTGTCACCTCCTCTTCTCCGCTTCGTATGCTAATTAACAAAAAGGCTATTAAGCATGCGTAGTTTGTTCCCTGAAATGAGTCGGGAGTCTATTCTGAGGAGGGGTCACTAGAAATGAGGAAGTAAAATGAGTCTTCCTCGTTCTAACCTTTCAACCTTTTGCTGTGTCATGATTCATGGATCCTTGGTAGGACTCCCTGTTTCCTGTTTTCCAGGCCTATTTCAATAGGCTGTTTCTGAAAACAGGAGGTTTGCAACTGTTTTGCATTCCTGGAGTATTGATTAGCTTCTGCAAGGAAGCTTTACACAAACACAGAGTTGACAAGCAATGAGTTATAAAATCCGGGATAGCTGATCTAAAATCCGGTCTCTTTTTAACCATCCTCTAAGTTTTAACTGATTTCCGCAAAGTTTATCTTCTCAGCTAAGTCAGCAATATACATAGCTTTTCTATAGTCTTCAAAATTAGTGTCTCATTTTCCCCACTTCTTCTTTGAAATGAGTGAATTCTTTTACTCAATATGCAGAATCTTCTTCATCTATCCAAGTTGTACAGCTAGTATCTCTCAAGACCAAGCTATATGCCTTTGATAGTGATGTTAAGGCTGCTACTCGTCGTAGCATCCTCCAATTCCAAACAAGTATTATAACAGATAACACCAGACTTATGCCAACTAAAATAAGCAACACAATTACAGGGTGGACTAAGGCATAATTTGGTTGTCTATCCTTATGAAGGGGCATGCTGTCCTTAGACACAACCTTGTCCTGTCACATTTCAGGACTCTAGATAAATGGTTTGCTATTTTCCCTCAATTTCTGTGCCTACATCTTGTGTTCAGGAGGGTATAATACAGCTACCTCATGGTTTAATCTTAAGGGGACTATTGGATGTATTAGGTCCACTGAGGCATTGTGTAAGCCTCGTGGAACCCATCCTGTACGAATGCATACTTACATCCCCAAACATTTCTTCCTTCCCACAAGCTTGCATTCGTGACTTTTAGCATCTTGTTTAAAGCCTTACGAGAATAGGGGTCATAAGCTTTTCCTTGGCACCGGTATATCCCAGTCACATTATACCTACGTGGTATTGCATTAACTCTTGTTATGACTAAGGTAATTACTACAATAGTTACAGCCTTCCACATAATGTCTATAATAACTATTAGTCCATTTATTCATGGTTCCAAGTGAGCTTCAGCTTCAGTTTGTTATTGCCTGGTGTGACCTTCCAAATTTCATCTGGGGCTTTCTTCACTCGGGGATGGTGAATCCAGGCCTTCTGTTCTTTGATCTTGATTGCAGTGATGGTAGTGAGGAGCACCTGGAATGGTCCTTCCCACTGTGGTTCCAAGGTCTTTTCTGCAAAAGACTTAACGTGCACATAATCCCCAGGTTGTACATCATGTACTGGCCCATCTAGTTCTCTGTTTTGAGCTCCAGCCGCATATTTCTCAATTCTAAGGATATGGTGGCTGGAACTCCAAATCGTGGTACTATTTCTTGCAACAGTGCTTTAGTCACTTCTCGGGCCTTAGCTGTCCTGGCACGAAAGGCTTCTGGCCATCCTGAAAAGGTATCAGTTAACACCAATAGGTAACAGTACCCTCCCTTTCTGGGCAGTTCTGTAAAATCAATTTGCCATTGTTGCCCAGGTCCACAGCCTTTCCCAATTTGTCCCACTTTAGGCTTTGGGGTATTTTTAGGGTTAGTTTGGAGGCAAAGGCTACACTGACGAGTAACTTGTATCACTGTGCCCTGTAATTTCTTGCCCATATTCTTTCTTTCAAATGGTTATACAGGGCATCTATTCCCCAGTGTTTTCTCATGTTCCCTCTGTACTAATGACCACAACAACTAGGGGGTACTACAAGTTCCCTTCTTCTGTTACAGCCTATCTCTCCTGGTTATAACTTGCCTTTTCTACTTTAATAAGTTTCTTATTCTTTTTATTGTATATTGGCTTACCTTCAATAGAAATTTTTCCATCTGGAATCAATGCTGCCTCAATTGTCTCATCAGGTATCTTACCTTTTGCTGTTTCTTTTGCCCCCTTTCTTCCAGCATATTAATTTAGAGCTCACTTTTTGTTGCATTTTAATGTGCATGACAGCTAATATTCTAATATTCTTTTGTTCAACAGTCCTCTTTCTTTCCAAATGGCTCCGTGTGCATGAACTACCCCAAATGCATACCTTGAGTCCATATAGATGTTAATTTCTTTTGCTCCTACCAGCTCTAGGGCTTGAATTAAGGCAATTATCTCAGCCTTCTGCGCAGAGGTATTTGTTGGTAATGGTCCAGACTCTATTACCTCTCTGCTTGTGGTAACTGCATACCCAGCATGCCTCTTTCCACTGATGACATCCCATCAGTGAACCAGGTCTCAGCATCTTCCATTGGGGTATCCTTCAGATTCGGGCGGCTGGAGTAGGTGGCTTCGATGGTCTCCAGGCAATCATGGATCACAGGTTCTCCCATACTTTCACTGAGGAAGGAAGCTGGGTTCACAATGTTAGTTACCACAGTCTCACCATCATCCTGTTCTACCAGTATAGCTTTGTGCTTCAGGAACCTCTGTGGGGAGAGCCAATGCCCCCCTTTTGCTTCTAGGACTGTAGACACTGTGTGAGACACTTGCACAATCATCTTCTGGCCCAGGGTGAACTTGCGTGCCTCTTGGATGTTCACTGCTACTGCTGCAATGGCTCTGAGACACCCCAGGCATCCTTTAGCTGCTCTGTGTCCAGCTGTTTGGAGAGGTAGGTAACTACCCTTTGGTACAGGCTCAGATTTTGTGCTAGTGTTCCTAAAGCGATTCCTTGCTTCTCATGAGAAAACAAAAAGAATGGCTTACTCACGTCTGGAAGCTCCAAAGCTGGTGTTGACATGAGGGCCTTCTTTAGCTGGTTGAAGACTCGAGTTGCTCTTTTGTCCATTGAAGATCTCTGCTTCCTTCTGTGATCAAGGCATACAGAGGTTTAAATCCACAGTCTGCACCACCCTGTCATGCCCAGAAAGGTTCTCAGTTCTTTCACTGTCTGAGGCTTTGGGGTCTGGCAGATTGCCTCCTTGCGACCTTGCCTTAAAGTTCTCTGTCCAGCACTCACTTCATAGCCCAGGTAATTGACTGTCTGCTTTACCATCCGAGCCTTCTTCAGGGACTCTTGCAGGCCCAGAAAGTTTAGGAGGCTTACCGTCCAATCCACGCATTGTTCCTGGGTCTGGGTGGCTATTAAGAAGTCATCTACATACTGGAGGAGCTGTCCTTCTCCTGGAGGAGGTTCCTAGGACTACAGATCGTTTGCAAGCTGCTCCCCAAAGGTAGTGGGCGAGTTCTCATACTTCTAGGGTAATACGCACCATGTGAGCTGAGTTTTACATCCAGATTTAAAAATTTTCCAGCTGGCTTCATGGAGAGGCAGGCAAAAGAAAGCATCTTTAAATCTAAAATGGTAAAACAGGTTAATTCAGGTGTTACACAGGTTAACAGGGTATAAGGATTGGCAACTAAGGGGTACAAGTCCTCAGTTACTTTGTTAACAGCCCTTAAATCTTCTTAGGGGGTATAGTTTTACCCTTACTGGCTGTCTGATCTGTACTGGTAGTGCGTTCTTTGCCCTTCCTGGCACATCAGAAGCCCACACCCCAGGAAATACTTGATCTAGTATTTTCCTGAAATCTTCCTCTTCATTTGCAACTTCAATTTCTTTGGTTATCAACATTAAACCTAACAGTTCTACATATTGTAAATCTTTTACCTCCAAAATAATTTCCCCATTCTTAAATATTATTTTTGTCTCCAGCTGCTCTAGCAGATCTCTGCCCAAAAGTGCAGATGGAGCTTTAGGCATGTATAAAAGTCAGTGAATTCTCTACTGTTTTCCCAATTTATACTTCAATGGTTTGCAAAAATAAGCTCTTTCAGATTGGCCAGTCACCCCTTTTACCATAACATAGTCATTGGTTACAGGTATTAGGGCCTTATTCAACACTGAAAATGTTGCCCCTGCATCTATTGAAAATTTTACTTTCCCCAGTTTGACTATAACTGGAGGGTCCCCTCGGGCAGGCCCCTCTGGTCCCCTTTAGTCCTCCTTTACAGGAGCAACCACTTTTTCCTTTCAGATCACCTTTTCTATGTTCATCACCCCTTCTTAATTTTGGACACTGGTTTTTCCAGTGACTAAATTCCTTGCAAAATGCACATAGATCATCTCTTATTTATATCCTTCTCCCTGGTTACTAAAAATTCTCCAGGCTTCATCCAGTAAAGTTTCTAAATTCCGGCTGTTTGGACCCCGGATCTTCTGGAGTTTCCTCCTGATGTTTCCTGTAGATTGTCCTGAAAATAAATTTATTAATTGCTGCATCTCTTCATCCAGGATCCAGGGGAGTGTCGGTGTATTGCGTCTGGCAGGCGATCTAGGAATTCAGAAGGTGTTTGAGAGGGGCCCTGTTTGATAGCATATAAGGCTGACCAGTTTATGGTTTTGGGGACTGCTCTTTCCAGCCCTTTTACTATCACTTCCTGATATTTCTTTAACCGTCTCAACCCCTCACCATTATTAGGATCTCAGCCTGGGTCTTGAAGGGGAAATACCTCCTTAACATCTTCCTGTGTGTTCTACAATCATCCTAGGCTAGATCCTTTGCTACTTTCAAAACTAATTGCTTCTCAGTTTTTAAGGCACCAAGCAGCAGTTGGAGGTCTGCCCAATCAGGTAAATGCTGCTTAATCATAAACTTCATTTTCTTAGCAACTCTTATTGGATCACTTCGATAGCCCTTAGCACTCTTTTCCCAAATCTCTAAATTAATCGAGGAAAAGGGAACGTTAATCAGTTTTATCTCTTCATTAGAGGTCATTGCTTATCTTAGAAGTACTTGTATGACCTCTCTGGTTTGTTTTTCGGGTCCTTGATGTTATATAGATACTTTTACTTAAACACCTTTTGAACCCACAGCTCTTACCAAACTACACAACAAAACACAAGCCCCGGGTTGCAGTTACAACCCTCTCTAGGGCAGGGAGATTTCTCTGAACTAGGCTCTCGCTCCCTATACCTCCTGCTTCTGGGCATATACTTTTACTGAAGAGAGAAGCAGGGTTTACATGCACACACACCACGGGAGGGGAAAACTCCGTTTTATTTTAATCTTGAAAGGAAACAATGCAACACAAACAAATTGACAACACACACACTTGTCCCCCCTTCCTTGCTTAAACTGCTGACCACAAATTGTTATCAAACGAAGCCTTCTGTTATACTCTACATTGGCTATATTGCAGCTAAACTGCACTCAAAAATTGCAAGCAGTTTCACACACCGCAGCAAGCATACAGTTAAAACCTAACACAATTCCTGTCGAGCTGTAATCTGGGTACAGATGGGGACTTTTGCAAAATACTAACCGGGCTTTGGCCAGATATTAGCAATTCCAAATATACACACTCAGCCAAGAGTTTTAATAAAGTCTCGTTGTAAGTCAGAGAATTCAAACGGGACACAGCACAAACCCCTCAGCAAGAGGGAATCAGGGCTACCCCGCCCCTCACCGTCCTGCACTACCCTGGGCAGGGATCACCAATTCTTAATTAAAATACCACTCCACACACACCCCGGTAATCTCAAAATCTCACAAAAATTAAGTATGTTCTTTCACAGTGGAGACAAGGCCCCTCCCCTCCCCCAATTAAACCTTTAGGGAGTCGGAGCGAGGCTGGAAAAAAAACCAATCAGGAACTACAAAACCTGAATCCTTCCGCCGGTTACCAAGGCGATACCGGGCGTAACTCCACACCACCCGTCCTTTTACACGCAAAATAAACAGCTTATTCACTCACAACTCTTTTTACTTAACAATACACTGGTTAAAATTCCGCTGCTAGTCACACAAACAAAACTCACACACAGCACTTCTCCTGGCACACACTCCAAACACGGTACAAGTACTCCAAACACTTCCACTTTCTCAAACGCTAACACAGATATCCCTCCGCTGATCAGGCGGGGGTTTTAAAATTCTTTCACAGCTTAAACAGGCACAAACTTCAAACACTTATCACACACTAATGACACGCTCCAAAAGCACACAGATTTCAAATTCTTGCAACACAAACTCTTGCAAACCACGACACATATGGCACGCCAATAATTTTACTGCCTGAATGTACAATTGCAGCCGACGCGCCGGGACCCCAATTACGGTCCCCTGCGACCTGGTCTGGGACCACTCGACCCAGAATTCACAAACCACAATCTACCAAGCCGCTTTTAAATCGCAACTAAAGCTGGAGCCACAATTTGCTCCCGTACAACGAAAATACCAGACCTGCATCTCTCTGCCGCTTCTGTCCCACCTTGGGACACAAATCTGGAGCCAAAATTGCTCCTAAACAACAACAATACCAGACCTGCGGCTTCCTGCCGCCTCTGTCTCACCTCGAGACACCTGGTTACAGCTGACGAGTTACCAGCTCTTACTTAAAACACAAGTAACCATCAATAACAACAAATAACCACCAATACCAACCTCCGCGGAGCTTACCAAACCCAATCAGGCCTCTGCTTTGCATAAGACGTCTCTTATGACTTATAAGCTGCCTGTACTTAAAGGTACCTTTTCCAATATTTATTAAACATACCTTTTTGTCCGTAGCTTTGGCAGATCTGGTCTCTCCCCGGGGTGTCAGCTGGGCCACAGGAGCCCTCTTCCCAGAAAATTCTGGGTGGGCGCCCAGAGGGGTCCCAGACCCCGATGGCCCCTCAGCCAGAGAGAGCAGCGTCCTGCCGCGGTCGCCAAATGATTTACTAAAATATGAATATCGATCTAATATCGATACCCAACTGTGACGGACAAAAGACTCTCTAACAGCTTAAGTTAGAAAGTGTATGTTTATTACGGCGCCGGGCAGCGCTGGGATATTTCCCTAATGAGCGCTACAAAGATCACAGGTGATTACAAAGCCTTTTATCCACAAAAGTGTTGAATACACAAAATACAAATGCATATTCATACCCTTGTCACCTCCTCTTCTCTGCTTCGTATGCTAATTAACAAAAAGGCTATTAAGCATGCGTAGTTTGTTCCCTGAAATGAGTCGGGGGTCTATTCTGGGGAGGGGTCACTAGAAATGAGGAAGTAAATTAGTCTTCCTCGTTCTAACCTTTCAACCTTTTGCTGTGTCATGATTCATGGATCCTTGGTAGGACTCCCTGTTTCCTGTTTTCCAGGCCTATTTCAATAGGTTGTTTCTGAAAACAGGAGGTTTGCAACTGTTTTGCATTCCTGGGGTATTGATTAGCTTCTGCAAGGAAGCTTCACACAAACACAGAGTTGACAAGCAATGAGTGATTTAATCCGGGATAACTTATCTAAAATCCGGTCTCTCTTTAACCATCCTCTAAGTTTTAACTGATTTCCGCAAAGTTTATCTTCTCAGCTAAGTCAGCAATATACATAGTTTTTCTAAGGTCTTCAAAATTAGTGTCTCATAACCACTAACACTTCATGATCAAGCCCTATTAATGGATGGACCTGGGGGCCGTGAAATCCCCATTGACTTTAAAAGGGGTAGACCTGGTGTCCTTAAATCCTCATGACTTTCATTAGGTGGACCTGATGACTCTAAATCCCTATGAATGTTATTGGGGTAGACCTGATGTCCTTTCTATTCCATTGCTTTCAATGGGTAGTCCTGATGTCTGAGGAAAAAAACCCATTCATTTCATTGGGTAAACCTGATGTCCCAAATATTTTAGGGTTAAACCCACCAATTTCAGGGTTGGAAATTCCCAATTTTTGGTGGGAAAATACCCAAAATTTTGTTCTTTTTCCCCCACAGGTGAACCCACAGTTCCCAAAGCTGAGGGCAACACTGGACCATTTCACCCTAGATGTTATTGTAAGGTCAGATGTGAGATACACACACACATGATCAAGATCCAAAATGGAAGAAGTTTTTATTCTGCGTGTTCTCCAGCTTATATACTCTTAACAAAGTGTGATCTTAAGTCATTGATTACATTAAAATAACTTATTGTATTCATCGGTGCAAAGCAATTAGTGTCAATATACTTGGCAAAATTTTTACAGAAAGTTAATAAGGCACATATAGACGTTTACTTATGCATGTAGTTTAACTTAAAAAAAATTCATGCATCTTTTTTAATCAGTTCCCATGCTGTGGGGGTTTTGACCAGCAAGTGAGTTTTCAAGAAGTTCAGGAAAGAACTATTTGAAAGTAGTTATGTCTCCATGGACATACAGGGTTTAAATATCATTCTGACATCTGTGAGCTGCAGCAAGAGAGAGAGAGAAAGACATTGGCAGATTTAACCCTTTCCTGGCAACATGAAGCTTTCAGAACTCCAAACCTTTCTCAGAGGAAGAGAAGAAGATCAGAGTGACTTAAAATGTAGAGAGACAGCATGATACAGTCAGCAAAAGAACTGATAAAGGTTATGTGGAAGAAAGGATTGAGGAAGTGGACATTTTTGACTGAACTTCTCTAGATGTAAACCATGGAGAAATGGACTATTTCTTGTAATATATTGATGCTGTTTGGGGGGAATGCTGTTCTAGCTGAAGGTAATAGACTGATGTAATTGAGAGTTCATTGAGGATGTTGTAGAGTGAGTTCCCCAGCTCCTGAGATAAAAAGAGGTCTCAGCTGTCTGAGACACAGATTTGGCCCTTTGGCTCTAGTAAAAGGAGGTGTCTGGAGAGAGAGACGATTTTAAAGATAGAAGAAGAGGATCTGTTGCGTTTTTCTCCCCCCCCTGCCCTTTTCAGACCAGGCCAGCAGCTGCAGGGGGGGTGAGGGCAACATATCTCTGGGTCCCGGGAGGTGGAGCAGGTACAAAAGCCTTACCAGAGTTTCTGGGGAGCCGTCTCTTAGTTGCGCTAGCTAATAGCAGCGTGCAGGCAGGCAAGACACCACACAGCTTCTGAAGATGCTGATCAGATGAGCTTTATTCGGAGTCCCACACCGGGGGGGTGGGGGGGTGGAGCATGGCTCCCAAAGGAAAGGCGAGAGGCGAGAGGGCCAAGGCCAGAGCCAGGCCTAGGCCAAGGCCCAGGCCCACAGCAGGGCCCGAGCCGGAGGCAGAGAGGCAGAGAGCGAGAGAGAGGGAGCAAACCTCACGTATTCCCCTAAGAGAGAGTTCCCACCAGGGGGCAGATCCAAAGCTTGGACCAATGGGGTACTGATAGGGAAGGAGAACACACACAACTTAGGGAGGAGTTACAACTTGTACATTTTGGGGATGAACAGAACAATCATTTAAGAAAAATGAATCACCACATTAAAAACTGTTATTCCCGTATCTTTGCATGAGAACCCACTTATTTCAAAATTATAGGAGGGGGTTTATGTTTTCCATTTCAAGGGAGGCTCCTGCCTTCCTTAGCAGACACCTGTTGTCTTGGTTTTGAAAGAAGACAGGTATCTGCTAAAGAGAGGCAGGGCCTCTCTTGGGATGGATAATTCAAATCCCCTTCCCTCAAATTATTATAATTTAGAAAATTAAAACGGCTCTCAGGCAGAGATATGGGGATAGGAATAACAGTTCTTTACTAATAGTATAACAAGGCAAACAAACAACAACAACTACAGCAATTAATAGCGAAAACAGAACCAGGGACCTTGACGGAGCTTGGTCCCACAAAACTCGGGGCAGTCTGGTCTCTGGGGACTCCAAAAAAAAGGTACCAAGCTGGAACGGTGGGGGATCCCGGGCTGGTGGATTGGGTGAAGTTCGGAGCTCCGTCGGTGGTCACTGGAGGGCAGGGGTGTCTGGCAGGGAGGGCAGTGCAGGCCCGCGGTGCAGAGCAGCTCTAAAACAGCGCCGAGGCAGTGGGACAGGGCTGAGACAGCTCCAGCAGGGCAGGAAAAGGAGAAATCAGGATCCTCTTGGACACACGAGCAGATGATAGCAGCTCTCTTCAGGATCAAATCCCAGTGGTGCCAGTGAGAAACTCACGCAGCAACGGCAGCTTCGTCTTCTCCTGACGCAGACTACACTAAAAGTGAAGCTGCTCCTCCAGCTTTCGTCTTCCCCCCCCCCCCCCGCCCCCCTCGCGGGTGGAGGGTGGGGGGGGAAACTCCTGGAGACAAAGGGTGTAGCCAAGTGCCAGTCTCCACTCAGCCTCCATGCTTTGTTCCACCAAGCACTGGTGACAAACAGTGACAAACACTCAGCAATCAGTTGCCCCGCAACTCCTGGGAAAAAATTCTACAGGTGAAAAAAACCAAACCAAAACAAAAAAAAAACAACAAACCAAACAACTCTAACCCCCAACACCACCACAAACCGGAGTGGTTTCCCTGCTGTGCCCCAGCCCTTCCTGGCCCCAGGGGCTGATGGCATTTGTGCTCCCTCAGCTTCATCTCCCCACACCAACACCATGGGGGTGCTGACGCCTGCTCTGGGCAGTGCAAACAGGGGCTCCTGAGGCAGTGCTGCCGTGTCTGTGCCTGCAAGGATGCGGCACCTGTGTGAGCTGGGGGAGAGGCCAGGGCTGCAGAGGGGGGATGTTGTTGGCAGGTGCATGAGGATGCTGTGGGACGCTGCCCTGGGGTGTCCAGCACAGTGGGGATGGATCAGCCCCTGCTCTGCTGCTCCTTCCCCTTGTCTCCCCCAGGCACCTTGCAGAGCCCCAGCCATGCTGTTTGCCCCCAGCCTGCCCACGGCCAGCCTGGGGCTGCTCCCGGGGCTTTTCTGTGCTCAGCATTGGCCTGGGCAAAGTGTTCTGGAGAGAGCCTGGGCAAGGAGCCTGCAGCCCCCAGGCCCTGGCCTGAGGCGTCAGTGCTGCCCCAGCAGTGCCCATGGCCTGTCCCTGCTGCAGCCCCGGCACTGCCACCCCCAGCACTGTGCCCGGCCCCGAGAGCACTCAGGCCCTACAGTAACACCAGGGCCAGCAGGGCAGCGGGGCAGGGCCACGGCAGCAGCACTGCCAACACCAAGGGCTGCTGCTGCTGCTGCTGGGCACAGCTGCTGTGCCAGCCCTGATCTGCCCCCAGCTCTGCACACAGACATTGCTGCTGCAGCTGCAGAGAAGGGAACCAAAGGGGGATCTTTGCAGAAAACTTGCCTGGGAGATCCTTGAGTTCCTTTAAAGCTACTAAGAGTGCAGCCCCTCATTGACACAGTCTGTGGCAAGAGATGAGGTGGAGAGAAACAAAATGAGTAATAGCACTAAGAATGGCTTTTCATTGTGGCCAATATTGTAAAAGTAAAACAAAGAAAAAGATCCTCCAAAATGAAACCAACCCGAAGCATCAAAAATTACTTTTATTACAATTGATTTGCAGAAATGGGCAGCAGTTTATATTTTCCAAAACCATCCAGTCATCAGTCTCCACACTGCAGACTGAAGCTCTTGGTTCCTCAGGCTGTAGATGAGGGGGTTCAAGGCTGGAGGCACCACCGAGTACAGAACTGACAGGGCCAGATCCAGGGATGGAGAGGAGATGGAGGGGGGCTTCAGGTTGGCAAATATGGAAGTGCTGATGAACAGGGATACCACAGCCAGATGAGGGAGGCAGGTGGAAAAGGCTTTGTGCCGTCCCTGCTCCGAGGGGATCCTCAGCACAGCCCTGAAGATCTGCACATAGGAGAAAACAACGAACACAAAACAGCCAAGTCCTAAACAGGAACTCACAGCAATGAGCCGAAGTTCTCTGAGGTAGGATTTGGAACAGGAGAGTTTGAGGATGTGTGGGATTTCACAGAAGAACTGGCCCAGGGCATTGCCATGGCACAGGGGCAGGGAAAATGTATTGGCTGTGTGCAGCAGAGAATAGAGAAAGGCACTGGCCCAGGCAGCTGCTGCCATGTGGGCACAAGCTCTGCTGCCCAGGAGGGTCCCGTAGTGCAGGGGTTTGCAGATGGACACGTAGCGGTCGTAGCACATGATGGTCAGGAGGAAATACTCTGCTGAGATGAAGAAGAGAAAGAAAAAGAGCTGTGCAGCACATCCTGCGTAGGAGATGGTGCTGGTGTCCCAGAGGGAATTGTGCATGGCTTTGGGGACAGTGGTGCAGATGGAGCCCAGGTCGGTGAGGGCCAGGTTGAGCAGGAAGAAGAACATGGGGCTGTGCAGGAGGTGGCCGCAGGCTACGGCGCTGATGATGAGGCCGTTGCCCAGGAGGGCAGCCAGGGAGATGCCCAGGAAGAGGCAGAAGTGCAGGAGCTGCAGCTGCCGCGTGTCTGCCAATGGCAGCAGGAGGAAGTGGCTGATGGAGCTGCTGTTGGACATTTGCTCTGGCTGGCCATGGGCACCTGTTCATGGATAAAGGACAGGGACAAGTCAGCAGAGGCTGCTCTGAGCCAAACCTGGGCCATTCCCTGTAGACTTTCCTGCTGTGACTCACCTACCCTTGTTCCTGCTCTGGGAAAACCTTCCCCCCAAATCCCTGCTTGAGCTCCAGTGGTTCTCTCTGAGTGTGTCAGGAGCAGCCAGGCCTGTGCATGGGGGCTCTCCAGGAGCCACCCCTGCCATTCTGCCCTGGGTTTCTGACCATGTGGCAGAGGGACAAGGCTGGATATTCAGGATTTTTCAGTGGAATCACTCCTAATGCAGACAGGCTTGGTAGCATCTGCACTCTGACTTCTAAAGGATATGGAGAGCAGGAAGGAATTTTAGCCATTATTTTCCTGCCCACACATCATTCCTGGTTCTCTGAGGTCAGAAATCCCCAGCATTCCTGATGCACTCAGAGTTTGCCACTGAGAGCTGTGAGAGGCAAAGGATTCCCTGTGGCTCAGGGAAGGTGAGGGGTTGGATGGGCTTGTTCCCAACTGCCCTGGGTTTGCAGCTTTGGCTGCAATCAGAGCACAATCACACTCCCGGGTCACCCTGGGATAAACCAGACCCTGCCCAGAGCACAGGGATCCCTCAATGTCTCCCCCTCTCCAAAGGGCTCTGGGCAAGGTCTCAGCACCCCCTTCTGCCAAGGACACTCCCGGCTCCCTTGGCAAACCCAGCAGCATTTCCTCAGCTCTGGCATCTCTGCACTTCCCCGTGGCACATTCAGGGAACTCCCAGGGGCTCTGGCACAGATTTGCAGCCAGGAGGGCAGCTCAGAGCTGGCAAGGACACAGCCAGGAGATCCCTGGGTGTGCCCATGATGGGATCTCAGGGAGGGGGCTCAGTTCATTCCCCTTTCCCATGGACTGCTTTGCCCACAGCCCCACAGGTCCCAGGGAAGCTTGGACACCCCATTGCCATGGCCACAGCTGCCTGGCAGGAATGCCAAAGGCAGTGCCTGACTCAGCTGCTGCAAAGGCCAGAGCCTCCCTGAGAGCACCAGATGACAGGGACAGGATCAGGGCAGTGCAGAAACAAGAGCAGGTGTGATGGTGCTGTGCCTGGGAGGGCAGGGCAGAGACAGCTGGCAGAGAGTCTCTGTAAATGTTGAAAGATTACTTGGATGATCCTGTGTGTTCCTTTAAACTCTGAATGTTCTGTGATTCTGTGATTAAAATTCCTCTTCTGTTTCTCTCATCCTCCTGTTGCCTATAAGCAAAAGAGAAAAAAAACACCGTTGTAACAGCTTTAGAACAGTGATGCAAAAACCAGTCCTTTATTGGAAGCTTTCAGGTATCCCACTTATGATGGGGAATACTTGGCCCCTGATTTCAACAATTTTTTTAAGGCTGAATAATTAGGATATTTAACACGATCTTCCAAAATGTAATTCAGTTTCCCCAGTTACACACCCCTAGGGCAACCCATTGAAGATGGTGCAAGGGCTTTTTGCCCCACTTATTTTATGACTGCTCACACTGGTTAAAAACCAAAATATTCTTCCTGTAGGTCCTCTTCCTTATAATAAGACTATACAGTATTTCAGGAATGTATTTAGAAGCTTATTATTCTAAAATCCAAGAGAAAGGGTAGGAAAGATAATAGAGTTAATTAAGGATTATAGTTATATAAGTATGTAATAGTAGTTGAATAAAGCTAACTCAGGATTATAGATTTTTCACTATATATAATAGTTAACAAAGCTACGACTATATAAAAAATGTTTAAAAAGGCAAAAATCTTTTTGTCATCACCCCAGCTCTCCCATCCTTCTCCAAGCAGGAAATTGAAAACACTCACAGGAAAGCTCCTGATCCTTACAGCAATGCCAGGCTTACCTTCTTTTGGCAAGTGTCCTCCGCAGCTGTGCCCAGGCTGGTGTGGAGCTGGGAGCAGCCCTGCCCCACACAGCCCCTCTCAGCAGCAGCAGCAGCAGCAGAACTTGCCCTGCTCAGGGTGGCTCCTTCCCCCCACAGCTTCTCCCCAGCGCTGGCAGCAGCTCCCCGGGCCGGCTGAGAGCTGTCCCTGGCAGGCAGCAGAGTCCCTGGGCCAGCACAGCGCCCTGGGCTGCAGGACCCTGCTCTGCACCACAGCCCTGGGCACCCCTGGCTGCTCTACACAAGAGATCATCAGAGAATGTACTCACAGAGTCTGTGGACTTTGGGATGTTGCAGCTCCAGGAGATCCCTGCAGGAGCTGCAGCTTCTCTTCCCCCAGCCAGAGAGTGACTGTTTGCAAGCCTGGGAGGATTTCTCCTGCAGTGAGCCCTGAGTGAGCTCTGCTCTGTGCTGCCAGCCCAGGCTGAGCTGAAGCCCTGTGTGCCTGTGTGCTGTGCCCGGGGTGGCTGCAGGCAGTGCCCCAGCCCTGCTGGGCTGGCAGAAAAGCTGCTCATCAAGAGAAATGTGTTTTTAAGCTCTTCTTGGTTGCCAGGAGCTCACTCTGGATGATGAGCTCAGCCCAGCTCATCAGCACAGACACAGCACAAGGACTTTAATGACCCTCTCGGGGCTTTGTGCTGAGGCCCTGAACATCAGTCCCTGAGAGGGAGCTGAAGAAACCTCTCCAGAACTCCAAGTCAGAAGCCAACTCCAAAGTTTCTGGAAGTTTTAATGGGTCCCACTGAGGGACACGACACAGAAAGTGTCCCCAGGCCCCAGGCAGAGCAGAGAACTGCAGGCAGTGATGACAGGTGGGGACAAAGAGAAGCCAAGGCTTGGTGCCCTGGGCCACAGCAGCCTCTGTGCCACCAAGGACACTGAGGAGACCCCTTGTCCTGAGGCCCTGGGGCCTCCTGGCACAGCCCCAGCAAGGCTGGGCACTGTCAGCCCCTTGTGCTGCCCTCAGCATCCCCCTGCCATGCCAGTGGCCTCCAGGATGTGCTGGAAGGAGTCCCTGGGGAAGGAGCCTTGGTCAGCAATGGCCCTGGGGGGCTCCTTCATGCTGCCAGGGACTGCAGGTTTTTCCAAGGCCTTTGGGTTTGGCTTTTGCCTTGGAGTCTCTCAGAGGTTTGTGCAATCCTGGCCTCCAATTCTCTGCTTTAATGAGTCCCTTGAGAGGCTTTGTCAGTAACAACACTCAGTGGGGCTCATTAATGCTTGAAAGTACTTCAGTTACTTTAAGGTACTTGGAGTTTCACTTTTAAAACTGACTCTAGGAGAAGTTTGTTCAATCATGGCCCCCAATTATCTTCTTTAACGAGTCCCTTGGGATTCTTAGTCAGTGAAAACACTCAGGGGGGCTCATTTATACTTCAGACTGCTCAAAGTTTATTACAGAACTTTTTTTTGACACTGATCCTAAAGATTTTTGCAATCATCACCCAATTATCTGCTTTAACGAGTCCCTTGGGATTCTTAGCCAGTAACAACACTCAGTGGGATTTATTAATACTTCAAGGTACTCATGGTTAGTTTTAGTACTTCTTTTTGCCACTGAGTCTCTGAGAGGTTTTTGTGCAATCCTGGCCTCCAGTTCTCTACAGATCTCATGAAGATCCTGTGTTTGGGATTGACCAGAGTGGGACCCAGTAATGCCTTTAGACACTTTGGGTTTTTCCTCTGACTTTGACTCCTGGCAAGGTTTGTGCAATCTCCTCTCAGGCCCTGGGGTTCCAGGGCTCAGCACCAAATGCAACACGGTGCTTATTAGGATAAAGCAAGTGCTGACAAACCATGGCTGTGCCTTGATTTCCCTCTGGTCTGGTGCAGTTCACTAGGAAGCCTTTATTCCTAGAGTTGTGGAGAAATATTTCATAGAGCTTTTAATAAACCCACATTCCTATTTTTAAGGGTGTATTTTTCTTTTCAGAGAAGAGATGACTGCAACATTCTAAACCTGATATTGATCCAGGGTCTCTCTGCTGGAGGTCTGGCCTGCTGAGAGAAGCTTTGCCTTGAGGTCTGACCCAGTGTGGACAACCTTGCTCCACATCCCCCAACCTCATCCTGTCTCTCCTCACTCACCTGGAACCTGCTTTGCTTGGAGAACTGGCTGCACTCAGGCAACACAGGAGCTTTCTTCCATTTTTAGCAACCTAAAACTCCTGAGTTTAAGACAATCTCCTCAAGTGTGTGCCAAGCCCAAGGTGCCACCAAGGAGGTTCCCCTTCCCCAAGGCAGAACCATGCAAGGAATGTTTGAGACACACAGGAAGTTCTGCAATAAACACAAATCCAGAGTTGGCTGAAGGCAGAATTAGAGCAACTGCTGAAGGACAGACAAGCTTTGAACTCCTTGCAGCTCAAAGCTCCAGCTGGGTTGTTGGGAGGTGTGTGAGTGAGGCAAGAGTGAGGGCAAGGGAACTGCAGAGAGCCCTGGAAGTGCTTCTGTGCAGCCAGGCTGTGGGAAAGGGCACTGCAGGCCTGGCCTGGGCCAGGAGTGAGGCTGGATCATCATCCCAAGCTGCCCTGGGCCATTGCAAGGGGCTGTGGCCATGGACACTGCACTGAGCCCACTGTGGCAGCCCCTTGCTCAGGGCTGGTGTCAGTGCCCAGAGGCAGAGGGGATCCCTTGCTGGGGGCTTGTGCCATGGCCACCTGCCCTGTGCTGCGCTGGCTGCTCAGGCCCCGCGGAACCAGCAGCAAACGCCACTGCCAGGGCCAAAGGCCAGCTCAGGCAGACAGAAAGGGGCAGGGCTGGGCACTGTTTCCATGGCAGCCCTCACTGGGACACCACCCCTGGGTCACCTGGCATGGCAATTGCCATGGAAACCCGGCTCATGGGAAATGCAAGGGTGGACAAAGGTTTTAGTGGGGCCTGTCCCAATAGGACAGAGGGTGGTGGTTTTAAACTAAAGGAAAGGAGGTTCAGATAAGGAGAGATAAGGAGGAACTTTTTGATGGTGAGGTTGGTGATCCATCAGGACAGGTTCCCAGGGAGGTGGTCAATGCCCCATCCCTGGAAACATTCCAGTCCAGCTGGGACAGGGCTCTGAACAACCTGAGCTGCTCAAAGATGTCCCTGCTCATGGCAGGGGTTTGGAGGAGATGAGCACTGCAGAGCTCTTCCCATGCAAACCATTCCAGGATTGCATGGGGAGAAGGGGCTGCTCCCTGGACTCCATGCACTGCCTTGACTCCTCCTTAACTCTGCTGGAGCCCACATGCAGCAGGCAAAGGCAGCCCCTTCTGTGGCCTTTGCTGGCCCTGCCTTCCCCAGGGGCTGACAGAGCCAGGCTGGCCCAGGTGACCTTGAGGCTTTGCAGGGCTCAGGCGCAGCGGCTGTGCCAGGCTCAGGGCTGAGGTCACACTCTGTGGGCTGGGGCAGAGCCCAGGCAGAAAGGAGCCCTGAAGCAGCAGCAGCAGCTCTGCAGTGCTGGCCACCAGGCCGGGCTGCCAAGGGAGGCTTGTGGCCATGGCCTGGGAGCAGCTGCTGCTGCCAAGGTGCCTTTGGTGCCTCAGGCTCTCCCTGGCACAGCTGCCAGCACGGCACTCTGCACTTGTGCCCGAGGCCTTCAGTGTCTTGGGGCTGGCCTGGGGCTTTTCCTGCCGAGGGATCTGCCCTGGGACTGGCACAGGAAAGGCAGTTCCTGCTGGAGCAGGAGGCTCTGTCTGCAATGATCTCAAACAACTTCAATAAGGCCCTGCTTACTTGAAAATTGCTTCCCAGAGCACTGTCTTCTAATAATTGTATGTCTCTTATACTTTGAAAAAAATAACTTTTTTAATTTTCTCTGTTGTGTAATTAAGTCTTTCTCTCTAATTATTATCAGAATCAGTCATTGCTATATTTATAAGAACATATCTGGTATTTCATTGTTAATCCTGTGGGACAAATTGTATTACAGGTCAATTCCACTTGTGCAATCTTTTACCCATAAACCTTTGACAAAATCTGAGGCTAGGATTGGATCCATCTACACCCATTCTCCTGTTTTAGATGGAATTTTTAATGTCTAGGTGTCTGGGAGGAATTTGAGGATCATGGTGGTTGTTGGGTGTCATTTCTCCACCTCATGATTCAGCAGGAGTTTCTCCAATGAAGAAATCAAGCTTTTGCCTGAAGCTCCCACTCTGCCCATGACAGGAACCCCTGGGAGTGTCTGGGACATCCCGGCTCTTTGGCAGCCTGGGGACTCCTGGGATGTCACCGTGGAGCCCCCGTGAGTGCCTGTGACAGATGGGTGCCTTTGCAGCCCAAGGTGCCCTGGGATGTCCCCATGGAATGGCTGTGACTGCCTCTGAGCACAGGGCTCTTTAGCATCCCCAGAAAGCCCTGGGAGGTCTCCAGGATCCTCGAGTCCAACTCCTGGCCCTGCACAGGACACCCCAACAATGCCAGCCTGGGCCTGGCAGCGCTGTCCAAACGCTGCTGGAGCTCCCAGAGCCCTGGAGCTGGGACCCTTCCCTGGGAGCCTGGTCAGTGCCCCAGCAGCCTCTGGGGGAAAAACCTTTTCCTCATGATCCAACCCAAACCTGCCCCGACTCAGCTCCAGCCCTTCCCTCCAGTTCTGTCCCTGGGCACCAGAGGGAAGAGGTTCCCACAGCCCCAGCCAGGGACCTGCTCCCAAGGCTGTTCCAGGGCAGCCAGGGCTGGCACCAGCTGGAATGCTCGGTTTCCACGGGCCAGATTTGGGAATGGGATTCCCCAATTTTTTGCTCCTGCTAAAACCGTGTCACTGCTCGCTGCCCTCCAGGCTCCCACTGAAAGTACAAAAGACAAAGATCTCAGGCTGGGATAAGAACAATTTACTGGGAACAGAAACAAGATAAGCAACAAATAGGAACAGAAACAATATTGATAACAGAAGGGATAAGACAAACGATATACAGGGAAAATTTAAACAACATCCACTGGCTCTTCCAGGCTATGTATTTCCTCCTGCCTGGAAAAGACACCCTTCTCCTTGGGGAGAGAGAGAGAGTCCCTTTCCTGGCCCTGGCAATGACCTGAGATAGGATCAAATACAATGATGGGGCCATGGCCAGACCCTCACATTGTTCAATCCCATCTCACATCATTGCCAGGGACAGGCAAAGGGACAGGTGCCCTCCCAGAATGAATCAAAGGGAACTGTGGCTCAGCAGGGCTCTTCCCAGTGTGTGTCCTCTGATGAGGGATGAGGTTGGAGACACACATGAAGCTGTTCCCAGAGTCGGGGCACTTGCAGGCCTTTCCTTACTTGTGCCTGCGTTGGTGTCTGGTCAAGGCAGAGCTGTGGGTGAAGCTCTTCCCACACTGGGGACACTCGTAGGGCCTCTCCGCAGTGTGGATGCGCTGGTGGGTGATGAGGTGGGAGTTCTGCCTGAAGCCCTTCCCACAGTCAGGGCAGCGGAAGGGCCTCTCCTGTGTGTGAATGCGCTCGTGAAGGAAAAGCTCTGAGCTGGTGTGAAAACTCTTCCCACAGTGGGAACACTCATAGGGCCTCTCCCCAGTGTGGATCATCTGGTGGATGATCAGTTTGGACCTCTGGTTGAAGCCCTTCCCACATTCCCCACATTTGTATGGCCTTTCCTCAGCGTGGATGTTCTTGTGGCGGATCAGGCTGGAGCTCCAGCTGGAGCTCTTCCCACATTCCCCACACTCATATGGCCTCTCCCCGGTGTGGGTCCTGAGGTGGCGGATTTGGTCGGAGCTGTCTCTGCAGCCCTGCCCACATTCCCCACACACGTAGGGCCGTTCTCCAGTGTGGATCCTCTGGTGGCGGATTAGGTGGGAGTTGTTGCTAAAGCTCTTCCCACACTCTGAGCACTCATAGGACTGCTCCCTGTCGTGAAGGTGCTAATGGACCACCAACTCTGAGCTCTGGCTCGACCTCCGATCATGTTCCTGGCACAGGGTGGGTCTTTCCTCCTCAGAAAAGCCAGAGATGGGTTTGGAGCCCCTCCTCATGCCGGATCGTTGGGGCTTTTCCTCCTCGTTGAATTCCTGCACCATGGAGCCACTCAAAACCGCCTCTTCTACAAGGTTCTGCCACAGGGATTTTTCCTCCCTGGTCTCTGTCCTCACCTCTTTGTCTGGGAGAGGAACGGCAAGGAGAGGATGAGATTTCCCTATATGCCAGAGGGAAGGGGAAGGAGATGCCCCCAGGGAATGCCCGTCAGGACGGCGTTGGCAGTGGGGTTGTCCTGCAGCCAGGGGCCATGCTGGGCTGGTAGATGGAGCAGGAGAGAGGGGGGAAGGGGCAGTGACTTCCTCCTCACCTGCCTGGTTGTCCCAGGGCATCTTCCTTTTCCTTGCAGCCTTCTCCTCCATCTGGTCAAGGTTTGGGAATGAGAAATCCTGGTTTGGGGAAAAACAAGGCATGAGCATATTGAGTTTAAATGTTCCTCTGCCCAAGTCTATCTCTAGAAGCCACCAGACATCTGGTGCCCACATAAACCTCCCAAACACCAAGATTCAGCCCTGAAAATGCCTCCAAGGAATTCCCCATCCCTGGTCTCTACCCTTTGGTGTTCAGGGGTCCCCCCGTCCCAGCTGCTGGGGGTCACGCTTGTATTGAGGTTCCCCCATCTACTCCGTCCCTGCCCTCCCCAGGCTGCTGGGATACCCAGGAATACAAAAAGTTCCCCCTTTTCCATCTCCCCACTTAGGGATGGGATGCTGGGGGATTTTGGGGTTCCTGGAGTCCCTTCTCCCCTTTTTCTGTGGTTCAGGGTGCAAGGGGTCCAAGGATTCCCTCCCTGCCCCTCTCCAGGCTGTTGAGGGTCCCACGAATCACGGCGCTCCCCCCTCTCTGGGCTCCCTTCTTTGGGGTCCTGGGGGACACAGGGCTTTGCTCCTCCAGGTTGCCTCTGCTGGCAGCTGCCACTGGGAGCCCCAATGTCCCTCCAAGGGGCATTTTCCACTCAGCTTTGCAGTCCTTCATTCTCCAAAAATCCCCCCCCCAAAGAAAACCCCAACTCAGGGACCCCCCAGAACATCTGGGCCAAGCTTCCTGTCCTGGTTTGGAAGACAGATGTCTGCTAAGGAAGGCAGGAGCCTCCCTTGAAATGGAAAACATAAACCCCCTCCTATAATTTTGAAATAAGCGGGCTCTCATGCAAAGATATGGGAATAACAGTTTTTAATGTGGTGATTCATTTTTCTTATAGATTGTTCTGTTCATCCCCAAAATGTTCAGGTTGTAACCCCTCCCTAAGTTGTATGTGTTCTCCTCCCCTATCAGTACCCCATTGGTCCAAGCCTTGGATCTGCCCCCTGGTGGGAACTCTCTCTTAGGGGAATACGTGAGGTTTGCTCCCTCTCTCTCGCTCTCTGCCTCTCTGCCTCCGGCTCGGGCCCCGCTGTGGGCCCGGGTCTGAGCCTGGGCCTGGGCCTGGGCCTGGCTCTGGCCTTGGCCCTCTTGCCTCTCGCCTCTCCTTTGGGAGCCATGCTCCACCCCCCCACCCCCCTGGTGTGGGACTCCGAATAAACCTCATCTGATCAGCATCCTCAGAAGCTGTGTGGTGTCTTGCCTGCCTGCACGCTGCTATTAGCTAGCACAACTAAGAGACTGCTCCCCAGAAACTCTGGTAAGGCTTTTGTACGTGCTCCACCTCCCGGGACTCAGAGATATGTTCCCCTAACCCCCCCTGCAGCTGCTGGCCTGGCCTGAAAAGGGCAGGGGGGAAGAAGAACGCAACAAATGGTGCCTCATCGTCGGGCATAGCAGGTATGATAAAGCCTGAAAAGAAGAAGCTGAAGAAATAGCAGAGAAGCCTTTGAAGAATGCTGAAGGGACATTAGAATTGTGGATTTTTAGAGGTTTTAGATGCGAATTTGAGAAAGACCACCAGAAAGACTTTTAATTTGTTTCTGGACTGTTATACGAAGCTCTGACTGAATTACGAGTTTTGGGACTTTGTATGTGCCGTATTTTGCCATCAGAATGCCTCAAAGAGAGACACTCTGAGGCAGCGCAGCTCTTTAGCCAGCAGCAGAGAGTGTCGGATGTCTTTTCCGTGCTTGCAGCCTTTGGCTTCGCCAGAGTTCACCGGTCCCAGAGCTGCCTGTTGTAAGTTCTGCTACCTTCCCCTTAGTTTTACCGTCTCCTGCCCAAGCTGCCCCTTTTCCCGAACTCCTTTCCAAGTCTGTTTTCTCCTCAAGAATTTAGCTCTCCGTCATTCAAAGCCACGTGCTCGGCAGCCACATGGCAGCTGAAGATGGCGCTGGCTGTGCTCCACCCCGTCTGTGTCAATCGTGAACCTGTCTCCTCCCCAGCTCCTAGATCTCACTCTCCCTTCCAGTTCCCTCAGTGGGGCCGGGGCCAGCGACCAGGGATCGGCCAAAGCCAGAGCCGCCTCTCTCCCTCCCCGCCATGCCGTGGGGAGGAGGGGGGGTTGGGGGAAGAGCCCAGTGGATGGTGCTGCTGCCCACCGCTGCTGGCGCCACCGGGGGGGGCGACCAGGCCATTGGGAGCCCCCTGCACCAAACTGCAATTGCCACCGCTGCGTGCCCACGGCCACCCTGCGGGGTGCAGGGCCACCGTCCAGGGCACGCCGGCAGAGGGGGGGGCCGCCACCTGCCCCCCATGTCTGCCTGGCCCGGGCCCTCTTCCGCACCTGTAAGCCGGGTACGGCGGGGGCCCGCAGTCCTTCCGTGGACGGCAGATCAGGCCAGGCGTGCCGAGCCCATGCTGTGCCTCCCCCCTTGTGCCCCATCCAGCACCAGATCCATCCCGCTGCTTCCCGCGGCCAGCCCCGCCACCTCCACAGCCGCCCCGTGTCCAGTGGGGGTTTGTCCTTCTGATTTATTAAAATACAAATATCGATCTAATATCGATACCCAACTGTGACGGACAAAAGACTCTCTAACAGCTTAAGTTAGAAAGTGTATGTTTATTACGACGCCGGGCAACGCTGGGGTATTTCCCTAACGTGCACTACAAAGATCACAGGTGATTACAAAGCCATTTATCCATGATAGTGTTGAATACACAAAATACAAATGCATACTCATACCCTTGTCACCTCCTCTTCTCCGCTTCATATGCTAATTAACAAAAAGGCTATTAAGCATGCGTAGTTTGTTCCCTGAAATGAGTCGGGGGTCTATTCTGGGGAGGGGTCACTAGAAATGAAGAAGTAAAATGAGTCTTCCTCATTCTAACCTTTCAACCTTTTGCTGTGTCATGATTCATGGATCCTTGGTAGGACTCCCTGTTTCCCAGGCCTATTTCAATAGGTTGTTTCTGAAAACAGGAGGTTTGCAATTGTTTTGTATTCCTGGGGTATTGATTAGCTTCTGCAAGGAAGCTTTACACAAACACAGAGTTGACAAGCAATGAGTTATTAGATCCAGGATAGTTTATCTAAAATCCGGTCTCTTTTTAACCATCCTCTAAGTTTTAATTGATTTCCGCAAAGCTTATCTTTCCAGCTAAGTCAGCAATATACATAGTTTTTCTAAGGTCTTCAAAATTAGTGTCTCAATACATTACATGAAAATATTATTAACTTACTCTCATAACTCTAAACCATCAACTTCTTGCTGATAGGCATTTCATTTCCTCACCACATTCCAGTAGCCGATTAAAAAGCACCAAGATCTTACAGAGTTCATAAAGCAGGTGACCACACACTCCGTAACACAACTGCTTCTGCTTGAATAACTTTAGAAAACTCCCATTAGCACATATAATTCAGATAAAATTTCCACGTCTATTATAACCTTAACACAAACTTATTTTTAAAATACAGTAGAGCTATCCTATCTTCCACAGGCTAAAAAGTCACCCTTTCATATCTGTGAATTAAACCACAAAGTTTTATTTCTGTCTCAAGCTTTTTTAATGCCTCTGCACTCATTGAACAGAACAGTAGAAATTTTGAGAAATTCATGGAAGTTTTTTAATCAAAAAAGATAAATAGCAAAGTTACCTGTACAGTTATAACTATCTAGGAAGCCCTCAATCAGATTTTTGGTAGTATGCTCAAAAACTTCCAACTGGGATGAACTGTCATCAAAAACGGCATCAAACATAAATTTAAGATCTTTCCTTTGTCTTTTGTTAATATCCCTATGGGTCACTCTCTTCCTGTTAAAGAAGCTAACTTCTTCCTCCTTTGGATTAAAGACCAAAACATGCTGGTCAATAACACGGACAACCCTGCTAAAGCTGCTGTGCTTTTCCTTTTTGGTCTCTGGACGGACACGGACTACCACTTTCACATGACTACAGGCATCTTCTTCCTTAGCAGGAGTCATCCCCTCTGTTCCCCAGCTTCACTTCCAACACTCCTTCAGATCGAACAACTGAAGCTTTTCTGCAATTGACAAGATAGGTTTTATTTGCAATATAATGCCTTTCACTCTTTCAAACATTTGATCAGGCACCTAAAACTGGATCCACCCACCACTTGTCAATGGGCTGCCCCAATGGGAGTGAGACTTTTGGGAATCACTGTAACTGCCCTCAAAAGATGATTTAATTCACACAGCTTTCAGAAAGCCAACTAACACTTCCCCAGTAAATTCTTAAGTTTATTTCAGAATTTAAACTATTAAGTGACCTACAGGCTTTCCTTTACAACAGACCAAGCTTTCAGATGAGATACCACATTTCTGTAGACTAAAGTGAGTAGTTTTTTTGTTCTTCAGCAGAAAGAGGAGCTGCCTATGTTACTCTCCCTGGATACAGTCACGTTACACGTAGATTTAAAGACAGTTAAAGCAGGATTTACGTTAACGTGACTTCCATGAGATGCAGTAAGCGATACCAAAATGGAATTCCCTTTAAATAGCCCATTTTTCTTGTTAACAGCGGGCTGTTTGTTCACCCTTAAAAGCGGACTGTAACCTACATGGTAAAGGCTGTGAGTGACACTTTTGCTGCTCCAGGGCCAGCTCGCCCTCTCTCAGTTGAGTTGCGTCCCAAACTTGTCTGGCTCTCTGGGCCCCCTCCTTGCCCCATCGCAGAGAGCACTTCCTCGGGGCACGCTTCCAGGCTCGGCCCTACAGCCAGAGAATTCCCCCCCCCATGCCCGCCACAGAGACGCCTGCCCCGGCACTCACCTGCCTGGCCGGCCGCGCCCTCCTCCGGTCTCGCCTCTGGTCTCTCCTCCGGTCTCGGCTGCCAGACTCACCCGTGGGCCACGGCCGCACCAACAGCCATGCACCGGCTGCTGAATTCAAACAGCAGCAGGCTGCCCTCCTGGCTTCTTCATTGGCTGTCCGCCGTGACGTCAGCAGAGAGCTGGCGCCAGCGGTGAGTTCGTGGGGCGGGCGTGCGGTGCCGTGCGGGGCCCGCGGGGAGGCTGGAAGGGCTCAAGGGCTCGGGCCATGCCGGACGCGGCACGCCCGGGGCCAACGGATGAGCGGGCAGCCTCTGGCTCCGCGTGTCCCGCCAGCCCGGCTTGGCTGGACACAGCCTCCAGCTGCAGGGCCTGGCACAGATGCTTCTCCGTTAGCCTCTGATCAAGAAGGGTGGAATTTTTGTCCACGCTGCCTTTGCCTTCTGCTTTAGTGCAAGTCCTGATCTTGAGCCGGCAGCCTGCAATTGTGCCCGAGTACCCCTTTAGACAATGCGCTATTATAAAATGCATTTTCTACTCGCTTCTGAGCAAAAGGTCTCCAGTTGTGTAGAAGGAGGGCCGTAAGCAAAGTGTGTCCCTCGTGTTAACCTCGTGTCTTAGGCTCATAGCTGTGTAGGTCAGTGTGAGTAGGATGATGGCATGCACTGTTAGTAGTATAAACCCAGCTAGCAGCCCAGCCCCAGTGAGCTGCTCCTCGATCCCTCACCTGTGGGACTGGGGGGAGAAGGGGAAGGGTGAAAAGGCATGTTATAAGCGAAACAGCTGAATTGTTTTATATGAAGAAATTTATTAATGACAATTTGGTCACAAAGAAATAAAAATCCACCACCAAAATAAAAATAAAAAGAGATGCCGAGCCCAGGGGTTGGCACAGGTGAACAGGGTCAGTTCAGCGGTCTATCTGGCAAACAGCCTTCCCCTAGTTCACAAGAAACTGCTGCTGGAGCCTGGGTTTTATACAGTTTTTATGTCCTCAGGCTGGACCCAGTGATGTAAATGTATTCAGCTGTCCGGTATCAGGTGTTTTCTATTCTTCTCTGCTCGCGTTGAATAGTCCTTCCTGGGCTTATTGGAAGCCCTTTGTGTTTCTATCCCGGGTCTGGTGATGTTGTCCAGATGACATCGTTATCTTGTCAGGGGGTGATGATCGTTCTTATCTGCGTCTTTGTGGTGTTGCCTCACTCTAAAAAGGTGTTACTTCGCCCTGTGTCTTCAAATGCTAATGAAGCTTTCCCTGAGTTTGGGTTTTGCAGTCTGAGTTTTACCAAGGCAAGGAGTGCCTAGTATATTCACTATATTTAACTTTCAGCGATTTATATAAAATATGATCACAGGCATGAATTAATTCTTAATTTTCCTCATAACAAAATTCCCACACCTTGTATTTTCAGAATCTTAATTCATGCCCTATTTAAGAACCCCCTTTCCAGAATTCATCCTTGTAGTCATCCCAGGCTTCCCGTCTTTTTAATTCTTGAGATATTTCATAAATTTTTACTTCAGGTTCTATACCTTCCTTGTTTCGTGAAAAGCAAAATGTTTTATCTAATTGTGAGCAATCCCATTCATTATTAATTATTATTTGATTATCTTTCTGCATCGATTTCTCATCATATTTTAGATTCTCGCCCACCCAATATGTCTTTCCTCCCATTTTACACATTCCCAACTGCTCACTTCTGTAGCACAATTGGTTTACGGTAAAATATGCTATGAAAATCGATTCTTTTTTCCCTCCTATCCAAAGAGTGTGGTTACATTGATCACAGATTGGAATATCTAGTCCAATATTTCTCCTCTGCTTGCAGTGCTTTCTTTCGTCCTTTGGTGGGAGTTGATCTGACTTCTCGTTTTCATCATCTCTATTTATGTTAAAGCACACATATTTTTCCCCTTCCCTGCAGATCCCGTAGAGTGTGCCATCTCTCCTGCAGAATCCCACCTGCTTACCTTCACAGCCTGCTTGGCCTGATTTCATCCTGCACTCACCACAGCTGTTGATCAGACCTTGCGGAAGCACCTGGTACTGCTTCTCCGAGAACCATGCCGCTCTTGGGAGTGAAGCTAGCCACAGGGTCATAAGGATTCCCCACCGGTACACTCCTCTGCCTCTGCCTACGCCTGCTGGTGTGCAGCCAGCAGCGTGGTAATCCATCTTCTGTGCAGCAGGAGTCATCTTCAGGGGCTCTGTGCTGGACCCTGGCTGCATATCGCCTCTTAAAGGCTTCCCAGCAGGCAGGTTTGACCATATCTGCATTGCAGGGGGTCTTGCTCAGAGTTCGGCACTCAATTCTCAGGGGTTCTGCCTGTGTGTTTAGTTTTCCTCTCAGTCTGTTCCACTTAAGAAAATACCAGGTCCTGGAGTGAAGCCTGATTAGATCAAGTGCGACAGAGATATCTAGAAAACGAATAGTCAGAGTCTGCTCCCCCTCCAGACACCTAGTACACAATCTTTTAGGTTTAAATCCCCTTTTACAGTGAGCTACCCAAATCTTGTTACAGAGATTGCACTTGAATTCAATGCACGAGAAACACAGGCACTCAGCCTTAGTACATCTCACTTGGTTTCCTCTTGACATGGGTTGCTCCTTTGTAGTCGTAATTTCAAGTCTCCTGGTGAGGAGACCACGTTCCACTCAGGTTCTTTTTTCTTTGGGGTGATCTTCTTCACTCTGGATGCGTGTGTCCAGCTGCGTTCTGCTGTCCTAACTGCAGTGTCTGTAGTCAAGAGAACAAGAAAAAGACCCTCCCAATGTGGTGCTAGTGGGGCCTCTTTCCAGGTCCTTATCAATACACTATCTCCAGGATGTATTTTATGAATAGCAAAACCTAAAGGCGCGTTCTGTGTGGTTAACCCAAGCTTCCTAAGTTCCTGTATATTCTTGTTTATTGTGATCAAATATTGCTGTAATTGTTTATCCTCTATTTTTGAATGCCTTACCGGAATTCCATGAGTGTAAGGCATCCCATACAGCATTTCAAAATGTGAGAGTCCAGTTTCAGAATTAGGCATAGTTCTAATGTTGAGGAGGGCAAGGGGGAGACATTTGACTTGTGATATTTTTGTTTCAATCATTAGTTTAGATAATTGTGCTTTTAATGTTTGATTCATTCTCTCTACCCTCCTTGAACTCTGAGGGTGCCATGGGGTGTGATACATCCACCTTATACCTAGGGCCTCTGTTAGTAATTTTATAATTTTGGACATGAAATGTGTCCCTTGATCTGAGTTTATGTGACTTATGACGCCATATCGGGGTATGATTTCATTTAACAAAATTTTTGCAACAGTTTGAGCGGTGGCCCTGGCACTGGGGAATGCCTCAACCCAATGTGTCATTTGATCTGCAATGACCAGTACATACCTATACCGCCCCACCTTAGGTAATTCTGTAAAGTCCACTTGAACCTTTTCAAATGGTCGATAAGCAATCGGACAACTGCCCCCCCCCCCGATAGCCTTCCTAATGTTTGCTTTGTTTACCCTCTGGCAAGTCATGCATCCTGTCACCTCTTGTTTTGCTAATTCATAGATCCCTTTGCATCCAAAGAATTTCAGAACTTGATCTACCAAAGCCTGAGTTCCCCAATGTGTCTGTTGATGCAGATGTCTCAAAATTTTTCTAGCATATTCTTTAGATATGATTTCTCTTCCATCAGGTAATTTCCATATCCCGTCTATCATTTCTCCCCCCATCCTTTTGTATATTTCAATTTCCCGTTCTGTTAAGCAAAACGGGTATTCTGTACTTTCCTCTGTCTGAATCTCGGGCGTACTTACCACCATTAGTGCTGCTCTTTTCACCTCAGTATCTGCTAGATTGTTTCCCCTGATTCTGAACTGCATACCTGTTTGATGTCCCTTCACATAGACAACAGCTATCTCTGTTGGCTCTCTCAAAGCTTCCAATATTTGTTTGATTAATTCCTCGTGAACCAAACTTTGTCCTTTCGTACTAATCAAGCCTCTCTCTTCCCAAATCTTCCCGAAAGTGTGCACCAGGCCATAAGCATATCGAGAATCAGTAGAAATCGTTCCTCTCTTTCCGTTCAATCTTTTCAAAGTCCTCAAAACCCCGTACAGTTCACATGCCTGAGCAGACCATCCGGCACTTAAAGGGCCAGACTCCACTACTTTCTTTGAGTTCCCATCCACTATAGCATATCCCGACTTCCTCTTTCCATCTATCACTCTTGCTGATCCATCTACAAACCATTTTTCCCCACCTTCTAATTCCTCATCCTCCAAATCTGACCTTATCTTTGTCTGCAGTTCCACCACTTCAACACAATCATGGCTGGGGATTTCTGAGGCCTCTCCATATAGAAATTGAGCCGGATTCACTGCTGAGGTGGTTCGTAGCTCCAGTTCGGGGGAGTGTATTAATATGGCCTCATATTTCAATAGACGAGTATCAGTTAGCCATTTGTCTGCTTTTTGTTGTAGTATATTTCTAACATTATGTGTGGTAAACACTACCAAGGGGGCTCCAAATGTAACTTTCTTAGCCTCTTCTACAAACAAAGCTACTGCCACAATTGCTTGCAAACAGCTGGGCCACCCTTTACTCACAGGGTCAAGAATCTTTGAAACATAACTCATGGGTTTTTTGTTACCTGCCCATTCCTGAGTCATGACACCATACGCAGTGTGGTTGCTGACCTCCACAAACAACTGAAAAGGCTTTCTGACATCTGGTAGACTTAGCACCGGCGCTGTGATTAACGAATCTTTCACCTCTTTAAGTCTCTGCTCGTCCTGTTCCACCCACTTCACCTTATTCATGGTCAATTTCTCGTACAGAAACTTCACCTTCCCACTATAACCCTTAATCCAGTGTCTGCAATAGTCTAACAACCCTGAAAGCTGCCTGATCTCCCTCTTTGTTCTTGGGGAAGGCATGGACACGATCCCCATAACTCTTTCTGGGCCTAATCTCTTTTTACCTTTTGAGATCTAGTGGCCTAAGTATTTTACCTCAGGCTCCCTGAATTGTAATTTAGATTTTGACACCTTTAAACCTTTTTCTCTTAAGAAATTTAATAATCTTATAGAGCAATTTCTAACTTGCTCCTCTTCAGGACTAGCTATCAATAGGTCATCAACATATTGTAACAGCTTCACTCCCTCTTCTGGAAGAAATTCACTTAGTAACTTTTCTAGTGCCTGTCTGAATAGATTGGGTGAGTCCACAAAACCCTGTGGAAGCGAGTTCTACCTTAGCTGGGTGTTTCTACCCATGACCGGGTCTTCCCATGTAAAAGCAAAATAATCTTTACTTTCTTCAGACCATAGGCAAGTCTAAAATGCGTCTTTCAGGTCCAGAACACTGTACCATACATCCTCGGGTGAGATTTTATTTAGTAATGTGTACAGATTTGCTACCACCGGGAATTTTGTCTTGGTTTTCTTGTTTAACTCACGTAAATCCTGTACCAATCTGTAAGTGTTATCTGATTTCTTTACTGCCAGTATGGGGGTGTTATAGCTAGACATGCATGGTTCTAAGACCTTTTTCTTTATTAAGTCATCAATTATAGGTTTCAGCCCAAGCCTACTTTCGAGGGGAATTGGATATTGTTTAACTCTCACCGGGCACTCCGGCTTTTCCAACTCCACCCTGATAGGTTCCATTGAGAGTCTTCCTGACTCTCCTTCTTTATGCCATACCTCTGGTTTTATTTTTTCTTCATCTACTGAAGTTAACTTATACAAGCTAACTACCAGCTGTGAACCTTCCACTACCAGATTTACTCTTAAAGCTACCATCAAATCCTTCCCCAGTAAGTTATGTTCAGCCTCTTCCACTAAGAGCATGTTTCCAAGACAAATCTTATTTTCTGATTCTATTTCTACGTCTTTTATTACTGGGACCTTGAATGGTTCGCCTTTTGCGCCGATGACTAGCACCGTTTCTTTACTTTTGGTGCACCCTGCTGGCAATTTTGAAAAGTACTTCTTTCTGCCCCAGAGTCAATTAAAAAGACAAATTTTTCCCTTTTTGGTCCTACTTTAAGTGTTATCAAGGGCTCTTTGATGGAGTGGGACCCGAAAAAATAGAGCCCCTGACACCTCTAATCTTCCTGGAACATTTCTTCATCTTTTTTTTTCTTTATACAGTCTTCCTTAAGGTGTCTCTTCTTGTCACAAGTGACAAGTACGGGTTTCCTTCTGTTTCTCCCCACCCTTCTTTGGAGGCACGGATTGCTGCTTTTGGGTGTTATTTTTTCCCTTCCCCCTCCCTTCCTTCTGTGGTCCCTGTTTCTGAGCTTCCCTTAATGCTGCAACAAGAATTTTCGCTTGCACAATTTGTTGCTCTTCTTCCCATCTCATATATACTTTCTGTGCTTCTCTTAACAATTCTTGTAAACCTTTATCTTGCCAATTTTCCATCTTCTCTATTTTCTTCCATATATCCTCCCAGGCCCGTCCCACAAATTGTGTTTTGAGTACCACCTCTCCAATCAGGGAGTCAGGGTCCGTTCCTGAGTACATTTTTAAACCTGATCAAAGTCTCTCCAACCATTCAATGGGGGTTTCATCTTTCGGCTGGCACTCTCCTAGTATTTTACTCATATTTTTCCCTCGAGGTACCACTTCTTTTATTCCTTGTATTACCATGTTTCTGAGGTCTATCGTATTCTGCCGACCCTCCTCCGTCTGAGTGCTCCAGGAAATTACACAAGATAGATGAGGAGGAGGGGTTATGCGAGGCCATTTCACTTCCCCCGGGGGTCCCTGGGGGTTTCTACGTTCCCATTCCCGCATCCCGGCTTGTCTTATCATTTCTCTTTCCTCAGGATTGAATAAGATCCTAAGGATTGCAGCTATATCCTCAAAAGAGTATATGCTGGTTCGCAAAAATTCATCCAGCCAATCCGAGACCCCCCATGGATCCTCCATCAGCCCTCCCATCTCCTTTTTGAATGCTCGAATGTCCATACTGTTTAACGGGACATTCACGTAACTTATGTTTCCCATTCCGTTTGGTACTTCCCTTAAGGGGAACATACTGTGTTTATATTCTTCTTCGTCCTCCCCCTCCTCCTCGTCTATCTTGTGTAATTTCCTTTGTGATCTCCTAACTGGTTGGGCTGGTGTCATTTTTGCAGGGTTGGGAGGGGTTGGCGTGGGTGCTTTTGCCAGTCCCGGCGTGGACACAGCGGGCTGGGGATGGGGGATGGGCAATGGTGCTGCAACAGGCTTCTGGAGGGGAGCGGGTTCCGGCGGCCATGCCTCGGCCCCTTGTGGGACTTGCTCAAGTGGTGGTGCCGAAGCCACTACTGGCTGCGGCTGTGGTTCAGGTTGTACGAGAGGGGCTGGGGGATCCCCAGCTTGTGGAAGTTGTGGTGGGGGTCTTAAGTAGGGAGGGGATAAATTGTCTAAGGGGTCCCATATGTCCCTCGAAGCCTTGGCTGAGCTTCTGGTCTGTACTGGATACAGTCTGACCTCAACCTCCCTCCATAGGTCTGCATATTCCTTCTCCTCCTGACTCCTTGGTTTTTTGCTTTGGACAGACGTGTTTAATGCCTGGCATGTTCATTGTTCAAAAGTCCTGAACATGGGCCAAACGACATGGTTCCTAATCTCCTTGCCACCCCAGATCTTCATACAGAAATGCATCATCCTTTCCTTAGATTTATACGTCCTCTTAGGGTTTTCTTCCCAGTGCTGTAACATTAGCCCCAATGGACTATCTGGGGGAATCTCCGGGATTCCCTTGTTCAACTCTCTATTAGATTTCTTTTGCATTTTATTTTTTCTTTGCCCCATTTAACTGATACTTACCTACTACGCATATGTGGAGCTGGATGTGACACAGGTACCTTTCTAATTCTAATAATTTTACCAAAATACTCACTCACTGCCAGGGACCGTCTGAAGGGACTTTCTATTGGTACTCTGCTCTCTGATTTCCTTTTTGAGGGATACCTGTCCTGACAGAACTCTGTCCCGGTACTGAAGGTTTACCAGTTCCTGAACTCAAAGGAACGTCCCCTTCCCTTCAGCCCACTTGTGACTGTAACCAAAAACTCCGCGCGCTCTGGAGGTTTTTTTCCTCACAATCGCTTCCCTTTGGCCCGACCCAGTCCCTCGCAGGATTGGGAGAACTGCGGTCCTCAGGTCCCTTTCACTTCGTGATAAATCACGTCTCATACACACACACACACGCTCGGTCACACTGCTCAACCTCGAGATACTTACAGTGCCTTTTTTCCTCGTGGATTCTTCATGCACTCAGATTTTTATGAACAAGCTCTTGCCGCGGCAATCCTGAAGAGGCCCAAAGCCTGGGTTCTTCATGAGTTCCTTGAGAGCTTTTTTGCTAGCTAGCTTTTCCTTTTGGTAGTGGCTTTTAATTGGAATTTGCTCGATTTCTAACTGGTTCTTAGAGATCGCTCTCGTATCGTTTGGGCCGCTGAAAGCAGTGGGGTGCCCCCAAAACACTGAGAGGATTCTGGTTCCGAGATTGGATATCACGTCGGGGTCGCCAACGCTGTTATAAGCGAAAATAGCTGAACTATTTTATATGAAGAAATTTATTAATGACAATTTGGTTACAAAGAAATAAAAATCTACCACTAAAACAAAAATAAAAAGAGATGCTGAGCCCGGGGGTCAGCACCAGTGAACAGGGTCGGTTCAGCCGTCTATCTGGCAAACAGCCCTCCCCTAGTTCACAAGAAACTGCTGCTGGAGCCTCGGTTTTATACAGTTTTTGTGCCTTCAGGCTGGACCCAGTGATGTAAATCTATTCAACTGTCCGGTGGTGGTGTTTTCTATTCTTCTCTGCTCACGTTGAATAGTCCTTCCTGGGCTTATTGGAAGCCCTTTGTGTTTCCATCCCGGGTCCGGTGATGTTGTCCAGATGGCATAGTTATCTTGTCAGGGGGTGATGATCGTTCTTACCTGCGTCGTTGTGGTGTTGCCTCCCTCTAAAAAGGTGTTACTTCGCCCTGTGTCTTCAAATGCAAATGAAGTCTCCCTCGGAGTTTGAGCTTCGCCCTGTGTCTTCAAATGTTAATGAAGCTGAAGCTCACTCGGAACCACAAATAAATAGACTAATAGTTATTATAGACGTTATGTAGAAAGCTGTAACTATTGTAGTAATTACCTTAGCCATAACAAGAGTTAATGCAATACCATGTAGGTATAATGTGAGTGGGATATACCAGTGCCAAGGAAGAGCTTATGACCCTTACTCTTGTAAGGCTTTAAACAAGATACTAAAAGTCACGAATGCAAGCTTGTGGGAAGGAAGAAATGTTTGGGGATGTAAGTATGCATTCGTACTGGGATGGGTTCCATGAGGCTTACCACCCACCCGTGAAACTCATCCAGATCAGTCCTAGATGCTGTGATGCAATCAGTGGCTGCTGCAATTATCAGGGAAGGTGGAGAGGGAACATTCCCTGCTGAAATTCGCAAAATTGTTTGGGACAATGCCTCTGATATGCAGAGGGAATTTTAGTCTTAGTGAATGGTAGTCAATTTCACCTATAACCCTGTGACTAGTATAGTGACAGCCTTTGTTTTAACTATACACAATGCCTCAGTGGATCTAATACATCCAATAGTCCCCTTAAGATCAAACCATGAGGTAACTGTATTATACCCTTCTGAACACAAGATGTAGGCACAGAAATTGAAGGAAAATAGCAAACTATTAATCTAGAGTCCTGAACTGTGACAGGACAAGTTTGTGTCTAAGGACAGCATGCCCCATCATAAGGATAGACAACCAAATTATAGATGAGACTTAATTCAATTTGTGTACAGAGACCATCAAAGAAGTTTTTTAAAAGGCTTGAGGAAGATTTGTCTCATCATCAGTAGGATGTGCTTTTGGGTGGTCTCCGACAGCAACTAAATGCCTTAGTCCACCCTATAATTGTGTTGCTTATTTTAGTTAGCATAAGTCTGGTGTTATCTGTTATAATACTTGTTTGGAATTGGAGGATGCTACAACGAGTAGCAGCCTTAACATCACTATCAAAGGCGTATGGCTTGGTCTTGAAAGATATTAGCTGTACGGCTTGGATAGATGAAGAAGATTCTGCATATTGAGTAAAAGAATTTATTCATTTCAAAGAAGAAATGGGGAAAATGAGACACTAATTTTGAAGACTTTAGCAAACCTATGTATATTGCTGACTTAGCTGAAAAGATAAGCTTTGCTGAAATCAGTTAAAAGTTAGAGGATGGTTAAAGAGAGACCGGATTTCAGATAAGTTATCCGAGATCAAATCACTCATGGCTTGTCAACTCTGTGTTTGTGTAAAGCTTCCTTGCAGAAGCTAATCAATACTCCAGGAATACAAAACAATTGCAAACCTCCTGTTTTCAGAAACAACCTATTGAAATAGGCCTGGAAAAGAGGAAACAGGGAGTCCTACCAAGGATCCATGAATCATGACACAGCAAAAGGTTGAAAGGTTAGAACGAGGAAGACTCATTTTACTTCTTCATTTCTAGTGACCCCTCCCCAGAATAGACCCCCGACTCATTTCAGGGAACAAACTACGCATGCTTAATAGCCTTTTTGTTAATTAGCATATGAAGCGGAGAAGAGGAGGTGACAAGGGTATGAATATGCATTTGTATTTTGTGTATTCAACACTATTGTGGATAAAAGGCTTTGTAATCACCTGTGATCTTGGTAGCGCTCATTAGAGAAATATCCCAGCGCTGCCCGGCGCCGTAATAAACATACACTTTCTAACTTAAGCTGTTAGAGAGTCTTTTGTCCGTCACAGTTGGATATTGATATTAGATCGATATTCATATTTTAGTAAATCATCACACTTAAGATCACACTTTGTTAAGAGTATATAAGCTGGATAACACACAGAATAAAAACTTCCATTTTAGATCCTGATCACGTTTGTGTTTATGTCACGTCCGACGTAACAGTAACAGCCAGGGCAGAGACATTCAGTTTTGCTTTCAGCTCTGGATACTCCAGGTTCACCTTTTGGGGAAAAGAACAAAATTTGGGGCACTTTCCCACCAAAACCTGGGAAATTCCAACCCTGAAAGTGGTGGGTTTAACCCCAAAATATTTGGGATATCAGGTCTACCCTTTGACACAATGGAGTTTTATTTTGACATCAGGTCTACCCATTGAACTGAATGGATGAGGAAGGACATCGGGTCTACCCACTGAAATAATGGATGGAAAAGGACACCAGGTCTACCCCAATAACATCAATAGGGATTTACAGACACCAAATTTTCACTATTACAGTTGATGGAGATTTAGGGACACCAGGTCTACCCATTCAAGTCAAAGGGATACATGGGACACTGCGTCTACCCAGTCAAAGCAGGGGGAAATCACAACCACCAGTTTGGGCAGGGGCCCAAGAATTTTGGGAGGTGCCCAGGTGTATCCAAGTGATTTTGAGGGGGAACCCAGGTGATTTTTTGAGGGTACCCGGATGATTTTTGGGCTACCCAGGTGTACCCAGGTGATTTGGGGAAAATACAGGTGATTTTGGAAGTACCTAGGTAGTTTTTGGGGGTACCCAGGTGAATTTGGGGGTGTACTCAGGTGTATTCAGGTAGTTTTGATGGGGTACCCAGCTGATTTTGTGGGGTATCCAGGTGACTTTTAGGAGTATCCAGGTGCTTTTTGGGCATTGCCAGGTGATTTGGGGGGGATCCAGGAAATTTTGGGGCTTATCCAGGTGATTTTAGGGCTTCCCACGTGTCCCCACTCACCCTGACAGGCCAGGAGAAGATGAGAGCCACTGTTGCGTCCTCCGGGTCGACATGGACACAGATGACCCTCGGCAGCCGGGGGGCTGTGGGGGGACACCCCAACACTCAGGGTGTTGGGGGTTAGGCTTGTTTCTTGTTTTTTTTACCTATAGAATTTTTTTCCCAAGAGTTGCGAGGCAACTAATGACCGAATACTTATCGGTGCTCAGGCGAAACAAAAGGATGGGCATAGTACTCAGCCACACTCTTTGTCTCTGGGAGTTTCTCTCGGGGTGGAGGTGGGGGCAGGAAAAAAGACGGGGCTGGGGGCAGCTTGGCTCTGGCTCTTGCTCTCGGCATCGGGCAGAGGACAGAGGTTGCTGCTTGCTGCGGGAGAAGTTTCACTAGCACCACCGAGTCTGATCCTGAGGAAAGCTACCATCATCTGCTCGTGTGCCCAGGAAATCCTGATCTCTCCTTTTGCTGCCCTGTTGGAGCTGGGCACTGTCCCACTGCCGCTGCTTTTGAGGCTGTTCTGCACCGCAGCCCTGCACTGCCCTCCCTGCCGGACATCCCTGCCCTCCAGTGACCACCAATGGAGCTCTGGATTATATCCGATCCACCAGCCTGGGATTCCTCACCATTCCTACTTGGTACTTTTTTTTCAGAGTCCCCAGAGACCAGACTGCCACGGGTTTTGTGAAACGAAGCCTCGTCAAGGTCCCTGGTTCTGTTCGCTATTAATTGCTGTAGAGTTTGTTGTTTGTTTGCCTTGTTATACCTATTAGTAAAGAACTGTTATTCCTATCCCCATATCTCTGCCTGAGAGTCGTTTTAATTTTTCTAAATTATAATAATTTGAGGGGAGGGGATTTGAATTATCCATTCCAAGAGAGGCCCTGCCATTCTTTAGCAGATACCTGTCTTCTTTCAAAACCAAGACACAGGGGCACCCCAACATTCAGGAGGCACTGAATCATGATTTTAAAGAGTTAAGATTTAAGCTAAGGGATGAAAGTAATTTATATGGATCAGGGTTTAAATTAGATAAGCAAATGACAGGTTAATGAATATCAGATGCTTAACTTAGAGCTAATTGTTCTATTGTTTGCCATTATGAGCTTGTTTATAGAAGGAAGTAGAGTAAGTGGCCCGTTATAAGAACAGATTGAAACCAGTAGAACAATGGCCAGCACCTGGACTTTATATTAATCAATCACCAAGCAGGGGACCTTGGATCGTGCCAGAGGGCCACAGAGACCTGATGAAGACTCTCCTGACTTCATCCTTTGAGACCACTGACCCAATTCAAGAGAAGAATTGCACACACATGAAGGACTAATAGCCTCATTTTAATAAAGAGCAGGGATGGGAGGTGCTGGGGTTATGCACATGTATTGTATGTAAGATCTTGGGAAAAAAACAGAGGGCAGAGAACCTTGTATGGGGTGGTCACGCCTTTCAGAGATGACTCCCGTGCAACCCACTGGTGTTAATAAAAATACCACTTTCTAACTTTAACTAATTAGAGAGTCTCTGTCCATGATCACACCTGCTTTTTCCAATTAACTTCAGATTGTCTGAACTTAGGAGTTTTAGATTGCTAAAAAAGGAAGAAACCCTATCTTTGTCAGAGTGCAGCCAACTCCAAGCAAAGCAGGTCCCAGGTGAGTGAGGAGAGACAAGATGGGGTTGGGGAACATGGAGCAAGGTTGTCCACACTGGGTCAGACCTCAAGGCACAGCTTCTCTGAGAAGGCCACACCTCGTTAAGGAGAGATCCTGGGTCAATATCAATCACTGAATGCTGCAATGAACTCTGCTATAAAGAGAAAAATACAGTCTTGAAAATAGGAAATTTTTTTTTTTTTTTAATATTTCCCCATACCTCTTGGAGAAAAGACTTCCTATTGAACTTCACCAGACCAGAGGGAAATCAAGGCACAGCCATGGTTTGTCAGGACTTGCTTGATCCTAATGAGCCCCGTGGTGCATTTGGTACTGAGCCCTGGAAGCTCAGGACCTGAGAGAAGATTGCACAAACCTTGCCAGGAGTCAGAGTCAGAGGGAACACCAAAGTGCCTCAAAGCATTAATGGGTCCCACTATGGTCAATCCCCATCACAGGCTCCTCATGAGGTCTGTAGAGGAGAGAACTGGAGGCCAGGATTGCACAAAAACCTCTCAGAGATTCAGCGTGGGATGGCAAATCCAAAGGAAAATTCAAAGTATCTTAAAAATCATGAGTATCTCAAAGCATTACTGAGACCCACTGTGTGTCAGTGCAAAGCTCTCAAGGGACTCATTAAAGAAGATAATTGGAGGCCAGGATTGCACAAAAACCTCTCAGAGACTCAGTGGCAAAAAGAAGTACTTAAACTAACCCTGAGTACCTTGAAGTATTAATGAAACCTGATGAATGTTTTTACTGGCTAACAATCCCAAGGGACGTGTTAAAGCAGATAATTGGGGCCATGATTGCACAAACCTCTACGGATCAAAGTCAAAAAAGAGTTCTTTTATAAACTTTGAGTACTCTGAAGTATTAATGAGCCCCACTGAGTGTTTTTACTGACTAAGAAACCCAAGGGACTCGTTAAAGCAGATAATTGGGGGCCATGATTGCAAAAACTTTTCCTAAAGTTTTGTTGAAAAGGGAAACAACAAGTAACTTAAAATAACTGAAGTACCTTGAAGCATTAATGAGCCCCACTGAGTGTTGTTACTGACAAAGCCTCTCAAGGGACTCATTAAAGCAGAGAATTGGAGGCCAGGATTGCAGAAACCTCTCAGAGACTCCAAGGCAAAAGCCAAACCCAAAGTCCTTGGAAAAACCTGCAGTCCCTGGCAGCATGAAGGAGCCCCCCAGGGCCATTGCTGACCAAGGCTCCTTCCCCAGGGACTCCTTCCAGCACATCCTGGAGGCCACTGGCATGGCAGGGGGATGCTGAGGGCAAGACAAGGGGCTGACAGTGCCCAGCCTTGCTGGGGCTGTGCCAGGAGGCCCCAGGGCCTCAGGACAAGGGGTCTCCTCAGTGTCCTTGGTGGCCCAGAGGCTGCTGTGGCCCAGGGCACCAAGCCTTGGCTTCTCTTTGTCCCCACCTGTCATCACTGCCTGCAGTTCTCTGCTCTGCCTGGGGCCTGGGGACACTTTCTGTGTCGTGTCCCTCAGTGGGACCCATTAAAACTTCCAGAAACTTTGGATTTTTAACCTTACTTTGAGTTGTGGAAAAGTTTTTGATCACACCCTGAGGGACTGAGTCTGACGCAAACAGAACCAAAGCCCCGAGAGGGTCATTAAAGTCCTTGTGCTGTGATAGTGCAGCTGAGCCAGCCTGGGCTCCTGGCACAGAGGATGATCCTGGCAACCAAGAAGAGCTTAAAAACACATTTCTCTTTATGAGCAGCTCTTTTGCCAGCCCAGCAGGGCTGGGGCACTGCCTGCAGCCACCCCGGGCACAGCACACAGGCACAGAGAGCTTCAATCACTCAGGGCTGGGAAGGAACTGAGAAGGGACTGGGGGAGAATCACTGCCAGCCCTTGGCACAGGAACCTCTGGCTGCAGGACAATGCAGCTGCAGCTCCTGCAGTGATCTCCTCAAGCTGCAACATCCCAATGCCTACAGACTCTGTGAGTACATTCTCTGATGATCTCTTGTGTAGAGCAGCCAGGGGTGCCCAGGGCTGTGGTGCAGAGCAGGGTCCTGCAGCCCAGGGCGCTGTGCTGGCCCAGGGACTCTGCTGCCTGCCAGGGACAGCTCTCAGCCGGCCCTGGGAGCTGCTGCCAGCACTGGGGGACAAGATGTGGGTGGAAGGAGACAGCTGGTAAGGCGTGGAAGTGTTCTCCTTGTGTGGTGAGGATGCTGCATTGTTCAGGACTGATCCTAGCATGAGATTTAACTCTAGAATATTTCCAAGTAGATTCTAAAGGGAGCACAGCAAGGCAGGGACTGCAGAAAAGAAAAAATCCTGTTTTTTTATTCTATTGCTCTGTCTTTCCTGGCCTGAAAATTGCACATAGCTCTTCATCCCTAAGTTCAGATTGAGAAAGAGAAAACAATTTTCTCTCAGATCCTAATAAACCAGGCAGTGACAGAAATCAGCACAGACTCCCTTGCAGGCAGCACCAGTTTTGCTTTTTCAGCCTCCTCAGGGTTGCTCTGACGTTGCCATCAGAGCCTTCTGATCCAGAGCTGCCCCTGGGCAGTGCCTGAGCTGGGAGGGCTCTGCAGGGCAGAGCTGAGCCCCCAGGGCTGGGCTGGGCTCTGGCAGCACTGGCAGGGCCCAGCCCTGGGCACAGGGAAGCAGCTGCAGGCAGGGACAGCTGCAGGCAGCAGAGCCCTGGGCAGGCAGTGGGGGGAAAGTGCCACCAAGCTGGGCTGGGATATTGAAAGTCCTCTCCAAACTGAACTATTCCATGATTACTTTTTTACAGATCCTCATGTAAAGACACAGCAAATGTCCAACAGCAGCTCCATCAGCCACTTCCTCCTGCTGGCATTGGCAGACACGCGGCAGCTGCAGCTCCTGCACTTCTGCCTCTTCCTGGGCATCTCCCTGGCTGCCCTCCTGGGCAACGGCCTCATCATCAGCGCCGTAGCCTGCGGCCACCTCCTGCACAGCCCCATGTTCTTCTTCCTGCTCAACCTGGCCCTCACCGACCTGGGCTCCATCTGCACCACTGTCCCCAAAGCCATGCACAATTCCCTCTGGGACACCAGCACCATCTCCTACACAGGATGTGCTGCACAGCTCTTTTTCTTTCTGTTCTTCATCTCAGCAGAGTTTTCCCTGCTGACCATCATGTGCTACGACCGCTACGTGTCCATCTGCAAACCCCTGCACTACGGGACCCTCCTGGGCAGCAGAGCTTGTGCCCACATGGCAGCAGCTGCCTGGGCCAGTGCCTTTCTCAATGCTCTGCTGCACACAGCCAATACATTTTCCCTGCCTCTGTGCCATGGCAATGCCCTGGGCCAGTTCTTCTGTGAGGTTCCCCAGATCCTCAAGCTCTCCTGCACACACTCCTACTTCAGGGAAGTTGGACTAATTGTGTTCACTTCCACCTTATCATTGTGTTGTTTTGTGTTCATTGTTTTCTCCTATGTGCAGATCTTCAGGGCTGTGCTGAGGATCCCCTCTGAGCAGGGAAGGCACAAAGCCTTTTCCACCTGCCTCCCTCACCTGGCTGTAGTTTCCCTGTTCCTCAGCACTATTATGTTTTCTCACCTGAAGCCCCCCTCCATGTCCTCCCCATCCCTGGATCTGGCCCTGTCAGTTCTGTACTCGGTGGTGCCTCCAGCCCTGAACCCCCTCATCTACAGCCTGAGGAACCAGGAGCTCAAGGCTGCAGTGTGGAGACTGATGACTGGTTGTTTTCAGGAACAATAAACTGCTGGCCAGTTTCTGCAAATCACTTATAAAAGAAGTCATTTTGATACTTCTTGCATGTGTCATTTTGGAGACTCTTTTTCTTTTTCTTTCCCTTTCTAAAAGAAGTATTGTTCTTTGTCTTATTTCCTCATTTTGTTTCTCTCCACTTTCCCTGTGGCCACAGACTATTCCAATGAGGGCTGCACTCTTGGTGGCTTGAAACAAACACAGGGATCTCCTTTTAGCCAAGTTTTCTGCATAGATGCCCCTTTGGTTCCCTTCTCTGCAGCTGCAGCAGCAATGTCTGTGTGCAGAGCTGGGGGCACATCAGTGCTGGCACAGCAGCTGTGCCCAGCAGCAGCAGCAGCAGCCCTTGGTGTTGGCAGTGCTGCTGCCGTGGCCCTGCCCCGCTGCCCTGCTGGCCCTGGTGTTGCTGTAGGGCCTGAGTGCTCTCGGGGCCGGGCACAGGGCTGGGGGTGGCAGTGCCGGGGCTGCAGCAGGGACAGGCCATGGGCACTGCTGGGGCAGCGCTGACGCCTCAGGCCAGGGCCTGGGGGCTGCAGGCTCCTTGCCCAGGCTCTCTCCAGAACACTTTGCCCAGGCCAATGCTGAGCACAGAAAAGCCCCGGGAGCAGCCCCAGGCTGGCCGTGGGCAGGCTGGGGGCAAACAGCATGGCTGGGGCTCTGCAAGGTGCCTGGGGGCAGCTGGGATCCTACTGGGATCACAATGGGAGAGGCTGGGCCCATGCTTGAGGAGACTGGGATCATACTGGATCATGCTGGCAGCAACTGGGACTGCACTGAGGGTGACTGGGAGTGGCTGTGAGCAACTGGAATCAGGCTGGAAGCAACTGAGGACAACTTGGAGTGACTGGGAACATGCTGGGAGCAACTGGGATACACTGGGAGAGACTGAAACCACAGTGGGGGTAAATGGGAGCAGCTGTGCCCATGCTGGCATCATAGTGGGATTTTACTGGAACCAGACTGGGAGTGACTGGAAAGCTGCTGGCTGTGACTGGCACCATGCTGGAGGTGATTGGGAGCAACTGGGCACAAACTGGGAGTGACAGGCAGTCACTCAGGGCATGACTGGAATAATACTGGGAGCATCAGGGAGTGACTGGGGTCATACTGGGGGTTACTGGAACGAAACTCGGGGTGACTGGGTCCTCCTGGGTTCATCCTGGGAGCCACTGGGATTACAATGGGTGTGAACAGATCCTGGCTGTGGGTTACTGGAAGGTTTTGTTGGGAGGAAAATGTGGACACATTGGGAGTAACTCGGATCAACTGGAAGGGACTGGGGCCATGCTGCGGGGACTGAGACCACAAGTGGGAAAACTGGGATCATCTGGGAGCATTTGGGACCATACTTTGGACAACTGGTAGAAACTGGGAGCAATTGGGAGTAACTGGGAATAATCAGGATCATTCTGAGGTAACCAGAACCTTACTGGTGCAGCTGGGATACACTGGAAGTGCCTGTAACTACACTGGGGAAAATGGAACCACACTGGGAGGAACTGGGAACAACTGGAACTATTCTGGCAGCAGCTGGGATAACACTGAGGGTGACTGAACTCCTACTGGGATTGACTGGGAGTGGCTGTGAGCAACTGGAATCACACTGAAAGCAACTGGGAGGAACTGGGAATGACTGGGAACATGCTGGGAGTGACTGGGATATACTGGGGGAGACTGGGAGCCATGAGGATCATACTGGAGGCTACTGGGGTCATGCTGGTATTTACAGAGAGCAAGTGGGATCACACTGGAGGTCACTGGAATCTTACTGGGAGTGAGTGGCATCAGACTGGGATTATAGTTGGTGTTAATGGACCTTGACTGGGGGTTACTGGGAGCTCCCAGGCCCATGCTGGGAGCCTACTGGGGATTTACTGCGAGCAACTGGGAACAACGGGGAATGACAGGATGCATGCTGATGAGAACTGGGATGTACTGGCAGTGACTGGGATAAAACTGGGGGCAACTGAACCATGCTGAGGTAATTGGGAGTGCCTGGAAATGACTACGAGAGTCTTCAGGGCAACTGGGATATACTGGGAGTTTCTGAGACCATTCAGGTGGTGACTGGGACCACACTGGGAGCCACTGGGAATGTGCTGGGGGAACTGGGGGAATGCTGGGGGGAACTGGGACCCTGTTGGGGGCAACTAGGAACAAGTGTGAGTGACCGGGGCCCTTCTGGGAGAGACTGGCATCATACTGGGAATTACTGGGACTGTACTAGGGGCAACTGGGAGAACAGTATGCAAGTGGGAGCAACTGGGAGCAACTAAGACTGAGCTAAGGCCAAATGGCATCATAATGGGGAATGACTGGGAGTGACTGGGCTCATACTGGGAGCAACAGGGGTCCTACAGGGAATAAGGGGAAGTTACCAGGATCATACTGGGCGTGACCAGGCTCATACTGGGAGTGCCAAGGAATCTGGAACCACATGGGAGGGACAACTGGGATTATACTGGTAGCAGCCACGTCCGGCACCAGGACCCCCAAACCCCTGTCCTGGCCTTCCCACCCCTCCAGCCCCAGCACCCCCTGCCAGGGTCCTGGCAATCCCAGGGTTCCTCCCAGGTGATTTTGGGGAAGATTGAGAAAATTTTAGGGACTACCCAGATGCATCCAGATTTTGAGGGTACTCAGGTGATTTTTCGGTGCATCCAGGTGACTTTTGGGGGTACCCAGATGATTTCGGGGGGGTATCAAGGTGATTTTGGAAGTACCCAGGTGATTTGGGGGCTTCTCAAATGTCCCTACTTACCCTGACAGGCCAGGAGAAGATGACAGCCACAGTCATGTCCACCTGGTCGACATGGACGCAGATGACCCTTGGCAGCGGGAGGGGCTGTGGGGAGACACCCCGACATTCAGGGTTCTTTGCCCTCCATTTATTTCCCAAGATCTTACATACAATACATGTGCATAATCCCAGCACCTCCCATCCCTGCTCTGTATTAAATGAGGCTATTAGTCCTTCACATGTGTGCAATTCTTCTCTTGAATTGGGTCAGTGTTCTCAAAGGATGTTTAGCTCTCAAAGGATGAAGTCAGGAGAGTCTTCATCAGGTCTCTGTGACCCTCTGGCATGATCCAAGGTCCCCTGCTTTGTGATTGATTGATATAAAGTCCAGGTGCTGGTCATTGTTCTTACTGGTTTCAATCTGTTCTTATAACAATCCACTTACTCCACTTCCTTCTATAAACAAGCTCATAATGGCAAACAATACAACAATTAGCTCTAGCTTAAGCATCTAATAGTCATTAACCTATCATATGCTTATCCAACTCACACCCTGATCCATTTAAAATACTTCTATCCCTTAGCTAAAATCTTAACTCTTTAAAATCATGATTCAGTGCTCTCCAAATGTTGAGATGCCCCTGAATGTTGAGGTGTCCCCACACAACCCCCCCCCACCGCCGAGGGTCATCTGTGTCCACGTCGATTGGGAGGATGCGATGGTGGCCGTCATCTTCTCCCGGCCTGTCAGGGTGAGTGGGGACACCTGAGAACTTCAAAAATCACCTGGGTTCCCCAAAAAAACCACCAGGATACACCTGAGTACCCCCCCAAATGTCCTGAGTAACCCCCCAAATCACCTGGATTCCCCCCAAAATCACCTGGATACAGAATTTTGGGTATCCCAAAAATTCTTGGGCCCCTGCCCAAACTGGTGGTCGTGAATCCCCAGTGCTTTGACTGGATAGACGCCCTGTCCCATTTTTCCCTATTGACTTTATGGGTAGACCTGGTGTCCTGTTTAGCCCCATTTCTGTACAGTAACCCTTCCCAGTGCTCCCAGTAATGCCCTGGATCTCCCAGTAACCTCAGTGCTCCCCCTTTTGAGGAGTTCCCAGGTAATTTTTTGGGGGTATTCAGGTGATTTGGCGGAGAACCCAGGTGTATCCAGGTGGTTTTGGGGAGTACCAGGGTGATTTTGGGGGGGATCCAGGTGATTTTTAGGGCTTCCCGGGGTCCCCATTCACCCTGATGGGCTAGGAGAAGATGACGGCCACCGTCGCGTCCTCCCAGTCAATGTTGGCGCAGATGACCATCAGTGGCAGGGGGGCTGTGGGGGGACACCCCAACATTCAGGGAGCACCCCAACATTCAGGGGGCACCCCAGAACTCCAGGGGAGGGCCCCAGGGATGGGAGGGAGCCCCGAGTTACCTCAGGAGAGGATGCAGTGTAGGTACACCCAGGCACTTTGGTCCGTGGGGTCGGTGAAGACGGCGTTCTGCACCAGCTCCAGCTCTGGGGACGGGCAAAGGAGGCACCCCAAAATCTACGGGGGGCAGCCAGGGGGCACCCTGACATCTGAATCGAGGCACCCAGGTATGTGGGAGCTCAGGTCTACCCACTGAAACCAAAGGGGATTTTTAGGGACACCCATCTACCCATTGAACCCTAAGGGATTTTTAGGGCCAACAGGTCCAACCACTTGATCCAATGAGGATTTAGGGACATAGGGTCTACCCAGTGAAACCAATGGGGATTTAGGGACATGGGGTCTACCTGTTAAAATCAAAAGGGATTTTTTGGAAACCATGTCTTTTTCAAGTGCAATGGGGATTTGGGGAAACCAGGTCTACCAATTAAAGGCAATGGAGATTTAGGGTCACCAGATTTACCTCATTAAAGTCAAAAGGAATTTTGGGACACCTGGTCTCCCCACTAATGTGGGGAATTTAGAAAACTAGGTCCAGGCATTAATGGGAATTTAGGGACATCAAGTCTACTCATTGAATTAATGGGATTTTTTGGTCCACCAGGTCTATCCATTAAAAACACTAGGGATTTTAGGAACATCAGGTTTACCCATTATGGACAATGGGGATTTGGGGCCATCAGGTCTTCCCACTGAAATCCATGGGCTCAGTGGGACACCGGGTCTACCCCTTAATGTGGAGAATTTAGGAAATCAGGTCCAGCCATTGATGTGAATGGGAATTTTGGGACATCAGGTCTACCTCCGTTAAAGTCAATTGTGGGATTTAGGACACCAGGTCTACCCTTTAAAACAAACAGGGATTTCAGGAAAACAGGTCTACCCATGAATGGAAATGGTGATCTGGGGACACCAGGTGTACCCATTAACAACTGCAAGGACATCAGGTCTACCATTGAAGTCAGTGGGGGTTTAGGGAAACCAGGTCTATTCATTAAGGTCAAAGGGGATTTTTGGGACAGCAAGTCTTCCCATTGAAGTAAATGGGAATTTTTGGGACACTGGGTCTACCCATCCAACCCAACAGAGCTCAACTTCAAGCAAGGGGCTGGAGAATTAGGATCCCACAAAAATTCTGGGAATTTTTCCAGAGGAATCTCTCACCTTCCTTCAGCCTTTCAGGGGGCAGCGTCCCAGCCTCGCCATTCCTGCAGTTCCTGGTTTGCACCAAGAACCACAGCCAGTGGTGCCAGGCCGAGAAGTTGGAGAAGTCGTGGCTCAGCAGGGCCCTGGAAAAGTCCAGCTTGGCCTCGGGGTCTGAGCTTGACCACCAGTGCCTGCCAGTGGTCCCAGGTGTGGACTGGGAGGGCACCAGCATAAACCAGTAAGCACTGGGAGCTGCCCCCAGGCCCCCGCAGCCTTGGGTGGCAGCTCCCAGTACAAACCAGTAAGGGTTCATACACCCAAACCCATTCCCAGTATGGGATTTAGGAGTCCAAGGTCTACCCTATTGAAGTCAATTGAGATTTAGGAACATCGGGTCTATCAATTCAAGCCAATGGGAATTTTGGGACATCAGGTGTACCCATGAAAGGCGGGTCTAAGGGCTCCCAGTATGGTCTTGGGGCTCCCACTTTTACCAGGTTTATACTGGGAGGGATCCAGTATATACCAGTAAACACTGGGAGCCACCCCTGATCCCCTGAGCTGTGGGGGGACAGCTCCCAGTATAAACCAGTAAGGCCTGCAAAACACGAAGTCACTCCCAGTAGGTCCCAAGCCCCATCCCAGTATAAACCAGTAAATCCCAATATAACCCAGTACATCCCAGTATAACCCAGTAAAAACCAATTCCCCCAGCACATAATTTCTGTAAAAATGAGTGTAAACCAGTGCAAACCAGTAAAACCCAGTGTAACCCAGTAACCCCTCCTGTGTTAAATCTCGTGAAGGATGCTGCCAAAAGGGCATTTCAGATCATGCCCACTAAAGATCCTAGGCAGAGTTCTAGCTCAATTCAACAATCCCCTTCTGAGCCTTTCCTAGATTTTATAGATAGACTTCATGCAGTGGTGGAAAACCAGACAGAGGACCAGGAGTTGCAACAGAAGATGATCCTGGAAGTGGCACAAAGCCACTTGGTGCCTGGAAGTGGCACAAAGCAATGGCAGTGATGTCTGCAAGAGGATCATCTCCAGGCTTCTGGTTGCTCCACCTCCAACCCTGGACCTCCTCACTGACACCTGCACCAAGTGAGCCATAAGGGACCCAGATGAACAGAGGAAAGGGTCTGGGCTCAGAGGCCAGATTGCAGCACCAGCCACCATTCCAGCTGGACCACCAGTGGCTGGGAGGGTCAAATGTTTCCAGTGTGGGTGGGAGGGACATGTGATGTGCTTTTGTCCCTTTGAGAATAAAAAATCACACACACTGGTGGGAGCAGTAGGGGACAGGGAGAAAAGGGAATATTCCACTTCCAAAAAACTAAGAGAGGAGTGTGAGCTTCTCCCACGTGATGAGAAAAATGGGACAGGTCACTGGGACCTCTTGCAGGGTTGTGGGGCAACCCAGTTCTGGGAAGGTGTGGGACCCTAAGGAACCCTCAGGGTTGGTAACAACCAAGAGGATATGGAAGCCATTTAGGCTTGAGTTAACAACAGGTTTGCCTTTCAACACACCGCACTGGCAAGTGGTCACCGTTGACCCTGGACACGTGACCAACCTACAGCAGACTGATAGTAAGTGCCTTGTTATCAGGGATTCTAAGCACACTCCCTCTGAGATCAAGATTAGTCCAGCACTTTTGCCATCAGATCCGGAGCAACGAGCTCTCTTGGCACGTTGTGTCCATCCTCCCCTCTTCCTACCAAAGGGCCGAGTCATTGCCCAGGCCATACCACTGCCCAAACTGCCCTAGGATGGTCTGGACCTTTTGGTCTATTGGACACAAATGGTGGGAGAGAACAAACCCATAATTTGGTGTGGGCTCAAGAGGGAGGGGGATTTCATCCAACTCCAGAGAATGATGGACACAGGATCAGATGTGACAGTCACACCACCACACAAGTGGCCATCACATTGGGAGTTGCCACCCGTGGCTGGTAAGGTTACAGGTATAGGGGGCACACAATTGGCAAAACAATCCAAGGCATTGTGCAATTTGAGGGACCAGATGGGCAATTGGCTTCTTTGTTTGTTCTAGGTTCCAAATTTACTTTGTGGGGAAGAGACACCATGTCCCAGTTGGGAGTTAAACTAGAGATCCAAAAAACCCCAAAATACTTTTAATTGCCTCCACTGAGCAGCATGTCTTCTGGAAACTAAATTGGCTGATTAATACCCCAATTTGGGATGATCACTGTCCACTGAACAAATGGAAATTGAAGGCACTCTAACCACTCATGGAGGAGCAATTGGCCAAGGGTCACATTGTGGAAAGTAACAGTCCCTGGAATTCTCTGGTGTTTGTCATCAAAAAAGCTGGGGAAGGACAGGTGGCACCTCCTCCACAATTTGCAAAAAATTACTGAGGTCATCGAGGGCATGGAGTCTCTTCAGCCGGGTATGCCATCCCCTTCAATGCTCCCCCAAAACTGGAATTTGGCTGTCATTGATATAAAAGATTGTTTTTTCCAGATTCCCCTAGATCCAGCCAATGCCCCGCAGTTTGAATTCTCTGTGCCTTCCATCAGCAGGGAGGCACCCATGAAGCGTTACCACTGGAGAGTTTTGCTGCAAGGGTTAAAGAACTCACCAAGTATTTCCCAGTGCTACATGGCCAAAATACTGTCCCTGGTGTGTGCCAAGGCTGGAGAGGCCGTCATCCTTCATTATATGGATGACGTGCTTGTGTGTGCCCCCAGTGACAATGGACTTACACAAATTCTGGATGAGACTATCACTGCTTTGGCCACTGCTGGATTTGAGTTGCAGCAGGAAAAAGTGCAGAGACTGCCACCTTGGAAATACCTGGAGTTTGGGATTGCCAACCAGACCAGAACAGCCCAGAAGTTGGTAATCAGTGAGAGACCTGAGACTCTGAAGGATCTCCAGCAGCTGTGTGGATCTTTGAATTGGGTCAGGCCCTGGCTTGGGCTTACTATGGAGGACCTAGCCCCTCTCTTCAGATTGTTAAAGGAGGCAGAGGAGCTGGATTCTCCAAGGGCTCTGACTCAGGAGGCTCGGCAGGCATTGGAGAGGGTTCAATTGGCAATGTCCAGCCGGCAGGCCCATCGCTGCCAGCCAGAACTTCCACTGAATGTCATCATTTTGGGAAAACTGCCACACTTGCATGGGCTGATTTTTCAGTGGGCCAAGGACCAGAAGGATCCCCTCTTGATCACAGAGTGGGTGTTCCTAAGTCATCAGCTGTCCAGAAGTATCACTAAACCACAGGAGTTGATGGCTCAGCTGATCAGCAAAGCAAGGGTCAGGATGGGACTGCTGGCAGGGTGTGAGTTTGCATGCATTCATGTGCCAATCCAATTGTCAGCTGGAAAGTCAACAAAAGAGGCTTTGGAGCAGTTGCTCCATGAGAATGAGATGTTGCAGTTTTCTCTGGATAGCTACCCAGGGAAAATTTCAATCCATTGCCCAGGCCACAAATTATTTCATTCAGAATTTAATTTGATTCCAAAAGAGAAACAGAGCCACAAACCTCTCAAAGCTCTGACAGTTTTTACTGATGCATCCACAGGGTCACACAAGTGAGTGGTGACTTGGAAGGACCCTCAGACTCAGCAGTGGGAGGCTGACATCGAGGTAGTCGAAGGTTCACCTCAGGTGGCTGAGTTGGCCGCAGTCGTCAGGGCTTTTGAGAAGTTTTCAGAACCCATTAATTTGATTACTGATTTGGCATATGTAGCTGGGGTAGTGTCCAGAGCAGAGAATGCAGTTCTCAAAGAAGTCTCCAATCCAGCCATTTTCAAGCTGCTCTCAGAGCTGACACACCCAGTGTCCCACAGAGAGCATCCTTACTGCGTTATGCATGTGAGATCACACACTGACCTTCCTGGTTTCAGCACGGAGGGTAACCTCAGAGCAGATGCCCCAGCTGCTCCTGTGCAGCTGGGTGGCCAACCTAACATTTTCCAGCAGGCCAAACTCAGCCATCAGCAATTCCATCAGAATGTCCCAGGCCTGGTGCTCCAATTCCACCTAAGGCAGGACCAAGGCAAGGCAATCATAGACACATGCCCAAGCTGCCAAAAGTTTTCCTTACCCTCGCTGGGATCAGGGGTCAACCCCAGAGGGCTTGGCAGTTGTGAGGTGTGGCAGACAGATGTCACACACATTCCAGAGTTTGGAAGGTTCAAATATGTTCATGTGTCAGTTGATTCCTTCTCTGGTGCTGTTTATGCCTCAGCCCACACAGGGGAGAAGACCACCAATGCACAGAAACACCTTGGGCAGGCCTTCTCCACGCTGGGGATCCCCAAAGAGATCAAACCTGATCATGGTCGAGCTTATGTTTCCAAGGAATTTGATGGTTTCCTGCAAGAGTGGGGGTGAAACATAACAAGGGGATCCCGTCCTCCCCCACTGGACAGGCAGTGATAGAAAAAACGCAGCAGACATTGAAGAAGACCTTGGGACAGCAGAGAGCAGATGTCAGGTCGAGCTGTCCACAGTCCACAACAACCACCTGGTAAAGCTCTGTTTACCATGAACTTCCTTAACTGTTCATTGGAAAACCTTAATCCACCTGTAGCATGGCACTTCAATCAAAATCATTGGTTGAAGTTTGAGGAGAAACTGCTGGTCCTGGTGAAGGACCCTGAGACTTGGAAGGTCCAGGAGCCTTTTGATTTGGTAACTTGAGGGCGAGGATACGCCTGCATGCCCACCCCCACAGGTCTGAAATGGGTTACACAAAAATGGGTCAAACCCTATATTCCACCCAGGGAAAAGAAGGCCCAGAATGTGGCCCCAATTCCACCTTCCTGACCTGATGACGTGGTAATTGCTTCTTCTAGGAAACGGTGCAAAAGAGGGGGGGAACCCAAACCCCGTGTTATCCCTTACTCAGTGCCTTAAATAGATTGTGTTAAACTGTCCTTACCTGTGTATGTTCTTTTTAGATTTCTTTTCAGAGCATCCTCCTGACCCCCAAGATGAGGCCAGAACTCCTGTGTTTGCTGTTGCTTCTGACTCAGTCAGTAGGACAGTGACATGAATGTGAGGACACTCAAGGGATACACTGCTCCAATCTATCCAGCAAAATCCAGAGCATCCAGAACTCCATGCAGAAAATGAAAGGCATGATGAAGGAAATCAAGTGAGGAGCAGGAGATTGGCTGGAGAGCATCTTTAAAGACCGGGGGTTGCCAAGGGGAATGTCATCATTTGTAAATTATGTCTTTCTGGCTGTTCTGGTTGTCATTTTAATTTACACAGCCTTTATGACTCTAAAAGGAGTCATTACAAGGTGTACTAAGAAAGAAACGACCCCTTCCAATGTAACTGTGGCTGCTGTCGAGAGATGGTGGAAGAGGCCAGAGAGAGCAGTTTAAGGAGTTTGTCTCCTCCCTCCTTCCCTTCAAAATTAAACAGAAAAGAGGGAGATGTGATGGTGGGTTTTTGAGAGGTTTGATAAGTTAAGGTTTGCTCCTGTTTCCCCCACCAGGGCCTGGTGTCTGGTTTACCCCAGATTTTCCCCTCCCCCATCCCTTTGTCCCCTTTCCTGACCCTGCCCTGTGTTAACCTGGGGCCAATCACCCACCTGCCCCACCCCTCTGGCCCCTGGTTTAAATGTTAAGCGTGGGACCCTGCTCGCTCTCTCTCTCCTGTAACACCTGGAGGAACAAAGACCTCTGTAAGAGAGAGCCTTCTCTGAGACCTTTGCTCTGTACCTAGACATGGAGAATATACAGGATCTAGAGAGCAGGAAACAGCTCTGCTCTCTGCCGTTACTGGCACTGCTTGCAGTCTGGGAAACGGCCACTCCTGACCAGCGTGGCCGGGGGAGAGAGCCAGCCGCCCCCACCCCGGCCCCCTGACACCAACAAACATCACTCTGTCCATCTGCAAAAATTCACAGACCAGCACAGAGTGTTGATTTGTGATGTCAGGGCACGGTTGCCACGTCGTGGTGGACATCACAAGGTTGCCTTGGTGCACAGAAAGCCTCAGTGGCAGAGCAGCTCTTGGCTTGCTCAGGGCAGGAGCACTCCTCCTGCTGAGGCTTTTGTCAGTGGCAGCTGCACACTGACAGGAGCC
>CAJVGK010000055.1:0-24224 GCA_910950805.1 Acrocephalus scirpaceus scirpaceus
AGTACAGACTAGTATGGGTCAGTATGGATGGTATGAACGGTATGAACTGGTATGAACTAGTTTGGACTAGTTTGAAACCGGTATGAACTGGTATAAACCAGCTTGGACCGGTATGGACTAGTATAAACCAGAAGGGAGCAGTATGGATTAGAAAGCGCAGTATGGACCGCATGAAACAGTATGACTGGTATGGACCAGTATAAACCAGAATGGACCAGTATGGACAAGTAGAAACCTGTATAAACACATATGGAGCAGTATGGTCCAGTATATACCAGTATGGACCGGTACGGACCTGTACAGACCAGTATGGAGCAGTATAAACCAGTACGGACCAGTATAAAGCAGCACAAACTAGTACAAACCAGTATGGACCAGTATGGATGAGTGGGGGGGGGGGGCAATTTTGGGTTTTGGTGTTTTTTAGAGAATTTTGGGGGATTTGGAGTTGTCTGGGATTTCTTGGGGAGAGATTTTGAGATTTGGGGGGTTTGGGGGGTGGGGAGCTGTTTGGGGTGAATTTTGGGGGATTTGGGGAATTTGGGGGGATTTGGGGTATTTTAGGTGGTGGTTTGGGGCTTGTTTTGGGGGGTTTGGGAGGTGTTTTGGAGGTATTTTTTGTGGTTTTTGGAGGGATTTTAGAGTTTTTGGGGGGCTTTTCTGGCTGGTTTGGGTATTTTTTTGGCAATGTTTTGGGGTATTTTGGGGGGCTTTGTGGAGGTTTTGAGGTGTTTTGGGGTATTTTGGGAATGATTTTGGCATGGTTTTGGGGTGGTTTTGTGGTATGTTTGGGGTGTTTTGGGGTAGTTTTCGGGTATTTGGGGGAGTGTTTTGAGGGTATTGTTATTTTTAGGGAGGTTTGGGGGTAATATTTTGGAGGTTTTTGGGGTTGTTTTTGTGTTTTGGGGGTGTTTTGGGGATATTTAGGGGATGTTTTTGAGGTAATTTTGGGTGATTTTGAGGGTCTCACCGCGGCTCTGGGGGTTGAGCTCCAGCAGCTCCCGGCACATCCGCAGCTGGTCCTGCAGCACCTGAGCCTCGGTCACGCCCAGCTCTGGCCTGGGGGCGGGGCCAACTGCTGAGAAAGGGGCATGGCTTAAGCAGAAAGGGGCGGGGTGTCACAATGCCATAAAGGCATTGGTGGGTGTGGCTTGAACCTAGAGGGACCAATGGCAGCTGGAGGTGGGCGTGGCTTAATTATGGGTCATGATTTGGGGGTAAAGGGGCGTGGGTTAAGCCCCATAGGGAAAAATGGCAGGTTTTGGTGGGTGTGGCCTAAAAAGGGGGTGTGGCTTTGGAGCAGGGGTGTGGCTGAACCCCATAGAGATAAAGGGAATCTGCAGGTGGGTGTGGCTTAATTAGGGCTCAGGGTTTGGATGTAAAGGGGCGTGGCTTAATACTCAGGCATAATTGGCAGTTCTGGGTGGGTGTGACTTATTGAAAAGGGGTGTGGCTTTGGAGAATGGGGTGTGGCCCAACCCAGTGGGGTAGGGATTGATCCCCATAGAGGTAAAGAGCACGTTCAAGTGGGTGTGGCTAATAAAGGGTGTGGTTTGTTAAACAGGTGTGGCTTAGACCACATAGGGATGTGGGCCAGCTCAAAGTGAATGTGGCTTCAGCATGGGGGCGTGTCTTGTGAGAAAAGGGGCGTGGCTCAGCAGAAGAGATCCTGCTCCATGGTTGGCTTTTGCCATCAAGCCACAGACTCACCTGGGAGAGAAAATGGCATGGCCAGGTGAAAAAAGGGCATAGCTGGAAACAGGTGGGTCCAGAGCAGGCGTGGCCTCACCTGGCTGCAGCATGACCTGCCAAGGGGTGGAGTCAGGCTCCCAGGTAACCTCCAGGTGGGTGGGGCAGTCACTGGTCAGGGCAGGGAGATGGCAGAGTTGATGACATTCAAGGTGCATCAGGTGTGTGGTGGTACCTCCCACCAACCCTCAAGCCACACCCACCCCAGCCCCACCCTCCGGCCTTCAGGGCTGAGGATACCCAGGTGTGGCTGGAGCATGGCCGCCCCTCCTACGAGCTCCAGGGTGGAGCTGTCATGTGTCGCCCTCAGCTCTGGGCACTCCAGGTTCACCGTCAGGGAAAAACCCCAAATTTGGGGAATTTTCCCAGCAAAAACTAGGAATTTCCAGCCCTAAAATTGGTATTTTTAACCCAAAACCATTTGGGACATCTGCCCATTGGAATGAATGGGAGTTTTTTGGGCATCAGGTGTTCCCCTTGAAGTTAAAGGAGGAGAAAGGACATCAGGTCCAGCCATTGAAATGACTGGAGGGAAAAGGACACCAGGTGTACCCAATTAAAATCAAAGGAGGTTTAGGGACACCAGGTCTACCCATTCAAGCCAATACAGAGTTTTGGAGACTAGGTCTACCCAATCATGCCAATAGGGATTTAGGGACATCAGGTCTACCCATTAGAGCCATATGTAAGTGTTGTCTTGGGGCTCCCTTGGTTTCCATGTTTATACTGGGGGGGGCACCAGTACAAACCGGGAAGCACTGGGAGCCACCCATAATAACCTCATTTTAATACAGAGCGGGGATGGCAGGTGCTGGGGTTATGCTCAGGTATTGTATGTAAGATCTTAGAAAATAAAGTGAGGGTAAAGAACCTTGTTTGGGGCGGTCACTCCTATTGGAGACGACTCCCGTGCTGCCCGCCAGTGTTAATAAACATTCCACTTTCTAACTTGAACTAGTCAGAGTCTTTGTCTGTGAGCTTTGGTTTGAACAACTCCATGGGCAAGCCAGCCAGGAGGAAGTTCTGCTTGGCTGTGAGACCAGCTTGGGTCGTGGAGCCCCTCGGGGCACCCCTGCGATATTCCTGGAAGAGTGGGCTCTGCTGCCCTGACTCCTCATCCAGCAGCAGACAAGGACTCCTGACTACTAAAAACTCCGGAAAAAAGGGTATGTTTAAAAATGGAAACAGTTTAAACAGTGACCTGTAAGGTGTACACATGGTCAGGAAAGGCCCTTGGTAAGTTGTGGGAGATGTCTCACACACAATTTGTGCCTATGCAGTGTGCTTGCAAGCTGAAATAGCCGCTGGTATCTGCTCAGTTGTATTTGGTTGCCAGCACAGAGAGCTGTTGAGCGTTTGTACCGGGCCGAGGGGGCTGGGGCTTTGGTAGCTGGCAGAAGGGGAGTTTGCCACTTGTTGTGCCATAGAGGGCTCAGGTTGCTAGCAATGTGGGGTAGCAGTCATAAAGAGAAATCCTGGTTTGTGGTTGTTTTGCTGTGGGAATGTTTCCTGACTGTGAGAATGATTGTGAGAGTTTGTGGAGACGTGCTACTAGCATGAAGTGAGAGGGAGTTTGGAGCCCCGGTTCCGTTCTCAGGAGACTGAAACGGCTGGGGGAAAACGAAGCAAGTGGGGCACATGAGTAAAGCACTTGATAGCACTGTATGTTGTGTAAAACCCTTCATAGAAATTCCCCCTCTCCGCTGTGTTTGTGGTGTCTGTGTACTTCAGTTGCAGGGCAGGGTATTTACTGTAACCCCCGGTGATCACGTTAAAAGGGTCTGGACTCCCAGGGTTGTTCAGGCTGGCTGTTCAGCTGGTTTTGCCTGTGGAATTTAAGAGACAGAGGTTGAGTGGTTTAGTATAGTGTGTTTGCTTCCCATGGGAATAATAAGGTTGTGATGCTAGTTTGCATGGAAGAGATGTTTTGTTCATGTGTAAGTGTCTTGGAGTTGTGTTTTGGAGCTGTGGTGTGTTTTTGAGGTCACACTGCTGTCTTGTGTCATAAGTTGTAAGTGCAGCACATGCTGAGTAAGAAATAGTCAGTGTGGTTTGTTTGAAAGAGTTGATCATTCTCTGAGAGCTGAGACATGAATGCTTTTGGAGTAGATTGGGGACAGACAAAGGCCAGGCCCAGTGTGGCAAGGAAGGGTAGAAGCCTTTGATAAGGGCTTAGATGTGATTTTAGGTACGGAGGCTGTGTTTGTAGATTGCTAGAATCAGAGGAAGGGCAGCTTCCATCTGAGAATTCAATGTAACCAGCCAGACAGAAGGAACTCCTGTGCCTCAGTGGTCTGGGCTTGACTCGTGGGAGTTTGTGAATTCAGTCAGCTGGTGGATAGACAGGGGAAATGAGGGAATCTATTTAGAAAGTTTCTACTGGACATCTGGGGGACGAGTGGCTTTGGATTGGGAGCAACAGGCTGAGGACAATTGAGAAAGTCAAGGAAGAGTGAGTGGAAGATCTTGTATTTGTGGGACTTTTCCTGCAGCTTTTGGTGCATCTAGAGTTTGGCATTGTGCATGGCTGCTATTGCAGTGTAAGATTTGTGCAGGACGCTCTTCTTGTTCTTCTGCTGATCAGTACAGAGAGTGTGCCCAGGGCCGACAGCTGCCTGATTTAGAACCAAGGATTTGAAAGCTGGCGTGAGGAAAGTAACATTGAGTACCTGAGCTGTGAGCTGTGTGAGAAGAACGGTGGGAAAGGACTGGAAGGACCTGTCAAGCTAGGTTTGGGTGGAAGCCAGATAAAAAGCAGAGGAGGAGATCATAAAAATTTAAGTAGTGTGTTGGTTTTGTTAAAGAGGAGTAATGGGAACTAACTAGAGCAGAGATCCAGGATAGGGTTGTGTCTTCCTCAGACCAGCATGCCCCACTCTTATGGTTGATGAGATTCCTGTGAATGAAACTCAATTTAACTTGTGCATTTGGAACTTGGTCAAAATCAAAGGATGTGATTTTTCCTAGCAGGCACCTGTCGTATCATACCAGTATATAAAGGCAAACTTGACTATTGTGCACGAAATATTGCCTATGCCTATAGGGATGAACTTAACTTTGGCAGCACAATTATTGAAACAGAATGAATGAAAGGAAATTCTTAAGGAAATTAAAGATGAAGGGAAGAGAACTCTGATTTCAATACACCATGACACAGAGACTCTACAGAGAGTATTTGAAAGATTAGCAGAAGGCCCATCTCCTCATTGGTGGGATGTGCTTTTTGGGTGGTCACCAACAGCAACCGGCTTACTCCATACCTTGGTTCATCCAATTCTTGTTTTGCTCATTTTAGTTGGTCCAAGTTTGATCTTGTCTGTTCTAATACATTGTGGAGAGTTTAGCAAATGAATGGCTGCATAGCAAAGGCTATGATAATATCAAGTTGGGTAAAGTGTAGCCCATAGCTACGTGACTCACAGCAAGCAGACACTGCCCTTGAGCACAGATTTTTCATAGCAATGGAGATGTCGAGAATACATTGTATGTGAGAAAGTACACAAAGCTGAGAAAGTTGCAACTGCAAAGCTAACTGCAAAAAATACGTGCATTATAAAAGACATAACCAATCATGAGCTATACATTTGAAATATGTATGAGTTGATTACTGCCTGTATAAATGTGATAACATTGAACACAATAAACGAAGCTAGTTAATCATGATAGCTTGAGACTTGTCTCCCGCAGCTTTCTTCCAACAAATGGTGACCCCGACGACGACGTCGCCCTGTCGTTTCTGCTAGCCAGAAGAAAACGGCGGAGAACACGCTACCACGATTGTTGGAGGCTGCGTTAAGTTCAAGTCCTGCAGCTAGAAGTACGACTACAGAGCACTAGAAGGGGCTCCGAGTCCCGAGTGACCACAGCGGTGGGCTCGGCCGATACGTGCAGCCGACACCTGGAGGGGCTGCAACAGCGCTGACGTGAGTATGGACAGGCAAGCAGCATATGATTTATTCACAGCCTTTCTAAGGAAAAGGCAGATTAAAGAGATAGACTTAGACAAGGAGCTCCCCTCTCTCCTGAGGTTTGCTACCTCTTACGGTTTCTTTGTTAATCCTCATACTGTTCATGATTTGGGGGAGTGGAGAAACTTTGGGGATAAGCTTTGAGAGTTAGTATTAGAAGATGATAAACCCGCTAAAAAGATGAGTAAGTTGTAGAAAGTAGTGCAAAATGAATTGTTAATGAGTCAGGCAGAAAAGAGAGCAGCTGAAGAGGTGAAAGTTGCACAAGAAAAGAATAAAGATTATAGATTACAGTAGAACGCTAGTACTCCAAACCCCCCTGCCTTTACAACTGTTAATCTGCCAGCTTCGGTACCATTATCACCCCCTTTGAAGGAGGCAGACGACACTGATAATGAGCCTGAAAAGTCAGCTCTTTGTCATCCTCCCCAAGCGGTCAACCCCCCCAGAAACCCTGAGCCTGTCCCAGGGGCTAAATCTGATCTCGCGGAAGCGATAGCTAGGGAAAGGCATGAGCTGTAGACTATGCTAGCCCGACAAGAGATAGAAGAAAGAAACAATGACCTAGTAACAGCTGCTAAGGAGAGCTTAGCGCTCCCAGTCGTCTATACGCCTAATTCACAAGGAGGATTGCAAGCAGCTATTACAACATTAGATTAGAAAATGCTAGCCCAATTGCGTGCTACGGTGGGAAGTTATAGAGTTACTAGCGAACCAGTTAAACAAATGCTTGATTATCTTTTTAACGCCCACGTGATGCTCCCTTCTGATATTAAAAGCATAGCACAATTGATTTATACCCCTCATCAGATGTTGTTGTTTAATGCACATTAGCAACAAGAAGCTACGTTATCAGCTAACGTTCAGAGAGCTCAAAGAGATCCTTTGCATGGCATAACCGTTGACGAACTAATAAGTTTAAGTGCATACTCGCGAGTAGAAGCACAAGCACTGTCTAGACCAGACAAATGCAGAGAGATAATGGCTGTAGCTGAGAGCCATGGAGAAAATTAAAACACCAGGGAGTACGCCCATTTACATAGAGAGAAAACAGGAGAGAGAAGAGTCACTAAGCACCTTCGTAGATAAAGTAATGAATGCTATAACAAAAGCTGGTGTGCCTGAATATATGCAAAGAGCTTTACTAAAACAATGTGTATTACAGAATTGTAATTCCTCAACTAGAACCCTCATTAATACTATGCCAGGGGACTAGGCAATCCCGGACTTGTTAGAGAAGGCAGCTTCCCTTCAATCGGGTTCTCAGGCTTTTTTAGTAGATGCTTTGCAAAAAATAGGGGAGGGGTTACAAGAACAAGCAAAGTCATTACAAGAGCAGTCAAAAGCCGCGCAAACTCAGGTCCTGGCAGCTCTTGCGCCCCTTCAAGCGGCAGCTGCGGCGAACTCCCGCCCTCGCTCAACCAACGATAGCCGTGTGAAATGTTTCTGCTGCAGAGGCCTTAGACATATTCGCCGTGAGTGTGGAGCGACAAGAGTCTAGTGTAGAAAATGCCAATCCAATACGCACAACACTAGCGCCTGCCGCAGGAAATCAAGAAACTCGAGAAGCAGCGCGAGCAGCGGCCGCGTGGGGACACAAATAGCAGCTGCAATGCCATCAAGACTCAACAGCAATTACAACCAGCCACCAGTGGGAGCCTCGGCCTGGACATGGCAGCCTCAATAGACGTTACAATTATGACCAGTCAACCACAAAAGATCCCCACAGGACTAATTGGACCTATCCTGATAAATGGACAACCAGTCGAGGGAATACTCTTAGGCCAATCGTCTGCAAGCATGTTGAGACTATTTGTATTACCAAGTGTTATAGATTTAGACTATGAAGAAGAAATTATGATCATAGTCCACACCCCCTACCCCCCAGTAAAAGTCTCAAAAAGACAACAGCTAGCTCAATTAATACCGCTTCCACAGATGACAAAAAGATTGATACCCTTAAAAAAAGATCCCAAGCAGCAAAGAAGCTTTAGCTCAACTAGAGAGTTAACCTTGCTCACTATTGATTTGACAACTCGTCCAAAAAGGCCATGTCAACTTTCTTTTCAGAATCGGAGTATTACATTGATTGGATTGTTGGATACGGGGGCCGACACCTGCATCATCACCCCTGGAGAGTGGCCCTCAGACTAGCCAGTGCAGCCCTCTGCTATCACAGTGACAGGGGTCAGTGGAATGACACTGGCAAGCCGCACACCAGTACTCAAGGTGGAAATAGATGGCAAGCAGGCTGCAGCATCATTTTCTGTTGCTCCACTTCCTCCTACGGTAGCATGTTTGATTAGCCGAGATGTTTTATCTCAGTTAAAGCTTATCCTTACCAATGAGCACCCTTTGGGGTAACGGCCATTGCTTGGACTTTCCCGCTACCACTTACTTAGACTACTGAAGAACCTGTAGTAGTTAAGCAATGGCCGCTAAAACGAGAAAGTCTTGAGCAAGCTCATCAGTTAGTCCAAGAGCAATATGCACAAAGACACTTGAAACTGTCTACCAGCCCTTAGAACACTCCAATATTTGTGATAAAAAAGAAATCTAGAAAATATCAGCTATTACATGACTTGAGAGCTGTCAATTGCCAAATAGAACCCATGAAGGCACTGCAACCAAGACTTCCTAACCCCTCTATGCTTCCGGAGAATTGGTCCATCCTTATCATTGATTTAAAGGATTGCTTTTTTACCATTGCCTTGCACCCACAAGACACTTCACAGTTTGCTTTTACCTTGCCTGCAATTAATAGAAGAGAACCTGATAAAAAGTTCAAATAGACTGTTCTGCCACAAAGAATGCGTAATTTACCCACCCTATGTCAGCTTTATGTTGACACTGCACTACAGCCGCTACAACAAAAGATGCCCAGAACTATCATTTATCATTACATAGATGATATTCTGTTTTCTCAAGAAGTACCATTCACAGATGAGCAAATAGAAGACATTGTAGCAACATTAGCAGAATTCTCCCTCATCGTTGCTCCTGAAAAAGTACAAAAGACTGCACCTTAGAAATATCTAAGTTAGATGATTACTGAACAAATGATTAAACCACAGAAGCTATCAATCAGTACTACAATCACCACATTACATGAGGCTCAGAAACTCTTAAGTGATTTGCAGTAGTTAAAGCCTGTCACAAGCATTCCCAACAACCTGTTAGAAGACCTGCAGCCCTTGCTAAAGGGCACTGATCCCTGTGCTCCTGTGACACTTACCAAAAAACAACAAGAAACCTTGCAGCACATTATAGACTGTATTTTAAAAAGCTTTGTGTCACAGATAGATCCTGAATTGCCTTTACATCTCACTATCTAGCACGCTGACATGCATCTCTTAAGAGCAGTTACCCAACCTCAAAAGAAAACGAGAGAGAGAGTACTGGAATGGATCTCACCGCCTTTTCAGAAACGGAAGACAATAACCACAAAAATTGAAAACTTGGCGGCAGTAATTAAGAAGGGGCGTATGCGTGTAATGGAGATCAACGGTCTAGAACCAGCGACAATTAACTTGCCCATGGAAAAAGCCACACTGGACTGGTATCTCTTAAATTCTGTCGACCTGGCCGAAGCATTGCTGGCCTCAGGAGCCCAAATACAAACAGGGTCTCTTGTGCCCAGGATGTTGCAGTAGATTAGTGAATAGAGCTAGATCAGCAAACCATTGAAGAAAGAAAAGCCTATTACCAATGCCATAACAGCCTTCACCAATGCGGGAAAGAAGACACGCAGAGCGGCTATAGTCTGGAAGAAAGGAAAAGAATAGCATCAGCAAATTTTAGAAGCAGCGCCTGAGGATAGTTTACAAACCTTAGAGCTTTTAGCTGTAGTATAGGCACTGACCCACATAGATGAACCCTTAAATGTAGTATCTAACTCACTTTACGTAGTAGGGGTTGTGTCAAGAATCGAGAATGCCACCATTAAAGAAGTTCAGAATAAGAGGTTGTATAAGTTGTTTTTACAGCTGAGGCGTGCCTTGAAAAATAGGACTGAGCCATATTCTATTATGCACATTAGAAGTCACAAATGAGATATTAGTCTGAGAGAAAGAAACCAAAAAGTAGATAGATTAGTGTCTGCTGCAGTTACAGTGCCTTTGTCACAGTTTGCCCTAGCTAGAGAAGCTCACTCAATGTTCCATCAGAACGCCAAAGGCTTACAAAAACAATTTCAGATTTCGCAGGCAGACGCTGTATCTATTGTCAGGAGTTGCCCTATTTGTGCAAATCATAATAATGGTGTGGGTTTAGGTATAGGGATCAACCCTCGAGGAACAGCAGTCAATGACATTTGGCAGATGGATGTCACTCATGTGACTAACTTTGGTCGCCTGAAATACTTGCATGTCACTATTGACACATACAGTAACTTTGTTTGAGCTACTGCTCAACCAGAAGAAAAAAGATCTCATGTAATCAGACATTTAACTAGCTGTTTTGCTGTAATAGAGGTTTGTAATCAAGTAAAAACAGATAATAAGCCCTCCTATACTAGTCAGAAAGTCCAGAGATTTTTAGAACAATAGAGAATTAAACACGTGACAGGGATACCCCACAACCCTCGAAGACAGGCAATAGTAGAGAGAGCAAATAGTACACTCAAAAAGTATTTAGAGAAGTTTAAAGATATTTTAGATGTACAAGAAAAGCTGTCTAAAACATTGTTTGTGTTAAATTACCTTTGTATTTTTAGGTCATCAGAAGTTCCAGCAGCCGTGTCTCATCGCATCGACAGGCCCATTACAGAAAAGGATGAACAGGCTGAGATGTGGGTTAATTATAAATGCCTTAAGACAGGAATGTGGAAAGGCCCGGCTAAAGTGCTTTACTGGGGTAGGGGTTACCTTGGTATCTCTACCTCCACAAGCACCGAGTAGATCCCTGCGCGCTGGGTTAAACCAGCGAGCCCGCCTCAAAGTAGAGACTGTCAAGAACATACAACTGCAATTGAAGCTGTTGATCCAGCCACATCGTGCCTTTCTACAGACCATCTTTAGCCCATCAGTAGTAGACTTACGAACACCGGAACAACTGGCCTACTTGCTTGCTTAGCTTCATATCGTGACAGAGACTTAAAACTCCGTGCATGCTTAAACTGTTGAGATAGAAATCATTGTGCTTGGTTGTTAATACATTGTGGAGGCTGTACTCGAGAGATTTAAGTACACCAGATAAGAGCCGGTGGGGAACTTTAGTGCCCCAAGTGTAAAGAAAAGTAGAGACATGAGACTGTTCAATAAGCTCTTAAATTGAGTACCAAGTTACCGTTCACCTTGGCAATACAGCTGTTTGAGAGTCCAGAACAACAAGCCTTAGCATACACTCGCTGAGAACTCCACCACTTTACCTAGAGAGCTAAAGCTCTTAGCAACTCTCAGATATTGAGGAAACAGTGTGACAGTACCTGTAAAATCCCACAACAGTGAGTAGTACGCCCACAAGATCAAGAAGAGTTTTGCCTCAAGTTTAGACAACTAGCAGTCAAGAAGCGTAAGCAAAAAGACAAAAAGAAAATGCAACAATGAAAGCCACAATGTTTAGCCTAATATAGTTTTTTGTAGCATTGCAATGTCCTAGTGTTATTAGCACTTATTAGATACCCCCGCAGCCGAAAGAAAACATCTGAGTAACCTTAGCAAACAAAACAAGACAAGAATCAATATGTTTAGCATTATCCTCACCCAGTAATCCCTTTTCTACGTGTTTAGTAAGAGTGCCCTTAGATGAGCTGCCCTGTCCACAGTCAGCACATAATTGTAAATCAAATGACACAAATCTTTATGCTGATCAATGAGATCAAGTGATGCCCTATTTCCCTATAGCCTCTTTAGAGCCTCAAAAACTTGAGATATTGAGTTCCTTAAAAGCAGATTAGTGCATATATTTCAATTAGACAAGTGTATATCGTGCCAGACCTAGACGAAAAAGTGTCAATCTGTCATACCCGACAAATGTTAACGCCACATTGGCCATTTATAGAAATGACATTCAATAGTGCAACTATACGAGTCCCAACATATCTCTGTCATCCCATAATCCCATAGCATTGCCTTATAAAGTATTTTTAATTTGTAGTGATCGAGCTTAAGCCAGAATTCCCTCAAAGTTAGAAAGAAGACCATGCACATTGAGTCGATTAACATTGCTTACGCCAAACACTTCTATGATTCTCCAGATGCATAGGCAACATCACAGAATAAAGAAGATGACGCATGCTTTTAAGCCAGAATGTCAAGACGAAGTAACATTTTAGTCAACAAAGAGTATTAGCATCCTTTTTTACTCCAGGTGTCGCTGCAGCCCAAGCTTTGACTACGCTAAACAAGTTAGGTTGTTAGCTGGTGAAACAGACAAATGCCACCTCAGTAGCACTATCTCAATTATTGATAGATGTAGACTTGGTAAGACATGCCACGCTACAAAATAAAGCTGCAATTGATTTCCTATTATTAGCACAAAAGTACAGTTGTGAAATGTTTGAAGGGATGTGTTGTATGAACCTATCAGACCACTCCAGCTCTATACATGCACAATTGCACACTTTGCACACATTGACCACACATTTGCAGCAAGACACTAGCTTTGAGCTTGTTAACTAGCTAAAAAGTTTAAGACCCTAGCTAACTTCTTTGTTACAGCATTTAATCACAGTAAGAATTGTGACTTTTGTGTTAGTATTATTGTTACCTTGTCTTTTTAAATGCTTGCAAAACGCTTTAATGAAATTACTAAACGACAAATGGAACACCTCTTTGCTAGTGCAAAAAGAAAACAAGAGAAGTGTGGAGAATTTAGCAAATGAATGGCTGCATAGCAAAGGCCATGATAATATCAAGTCGGGTAAAGTGTAGCCTATAGCTACGTGACTCACAGCAAGCAGACACTGCCCTTGAGCACAGATGTTTCATAGCAACGGAGATGTCGAGAATACATTGTATGTGAGAAAGTACACAAAGCTGAGAAAGTTGCAACTGCAAAGCTAACTGCAAAAAATACATGCATTATAAAAGACATAACCAATCATGAGCTATACTTTTGCAATATGTATGAGTTGATTACTGCCTGTATAAATGCGATAACATTGAACACAATAAACGAAGCTAGTTAATCATGATAGCTTGAGACTTGTCTCCCGCAGCTTTCTTCCAACAATACATGTTTGGAATTGGAGAATGCTGCAGCCAGTAGCAGCTTTACCTTCAATATCACAAGCATATGGTCTGGTTTTAAGAGACCCCTACCGCACAGCTTGGATACAAGAAGAGGAATCTATATATGAGTAAAAGAATTTACAAACCTTAAAGAAGGAGTGGGGAAATGAATCATGATTTTAAAGAGTGAAGATTTGAGCTAAGGTTTAGAAGCATTCCTATTGATCAGGATGTAAGTTAGATAAACAAATGATGAGTTCATGATAATCAGAAGCTTACACTAGGGCTTACAAAAGTATTGTTTGCCATGATGAGCTCATTCTAGGATTCTTTCTAGAAGGAAATGGAGGAAGTGAACCATTCTAAGAACAGATTGAAACCAGTAGAACAATGAGCAGCACCTGGACTTAATATCAATCAATAATGAAGCAGGGGACATTGGATCATTCCAGAGGGTCACAGAGACCTGATGAAGACATTCCTTACTTCATCCTTCAAGACCACTGACCCAATTTGAGACCACTGACCCAATTCAAGAGAAGAATTGTGCATGCGTGGAGCACTAATAGCCTCATGTTGATACAGAGCAGGGATGGGAGATGCTGAGGTTATGCGTATGTAGAGTCTGTAAGACTTTGGTAACTAGAGGGCAAGGAACATTGTACGGGGCTGCCACATCTCTAGGGGACTATCGCTGTGCAGCCCACCAGTATCTAAAAAACCATACCACTTCCTAACTTTAACAAATTAGTCTTTGTCTGTGAACAGATCGATTTGGACGACTCCCTGTCTTGACCCAAGGCTTTATAGAATTCTGCTCAGTGTGGGGTGAGCTGGAGCTGGCAACTGGGTCCTTGCAGGTCTGGCTGTCAGGTCAAGGCCCCCTTGCCCTCCCAAAGCTCTTCTCTTGGCAGCAGTGGGTAGGGGATTCACCCTCCCTCCCTCCTTGCCCCAGACCTGCTCCGAACACACAGATTCCCTTCTCCGTGTCCATCCTCAAGTGCGATCCCACCTGGGTCAGTGGGCTCTGCCCTGAGCTGCCAGTGACTCACAGGCTGCAGGGCTGCAGGTGCTGCTGCTCGGCCACCCAAAGGCACAGCCAGAAGCAGCAGCAGTGCAAGCAGCACTGCCAGCAGCAGCAGCAGCAGCGCCAACAGCAGCAGTAGCAGCAGCAGAAGCAGCAGTGACAGCAGCAACAGCAGAAGTGCCAGCAACAGCAGCAGCAGCAGTGGCAGGTGCAGCAGCAGTTTCCTCTCAAGTGTGGATGTTCCTGCACTGCCACCCCTCCTGCTGGCACCAACATTCTCTGGCTGCCCGGGAGACAGGCCTGGAGTCCGGCCGTGGGGTCACAGAGCCGTGGATTCCACACATGGATTCCTCAAGCCATGGAATCCTGGGGCCCTGGGCACCCACAGATTCGGGCAGCCAGCTTGGATGTGAAGAGAATGCAGTGAAATGAGGTTCCTGAGGAGGCTTTGCCCTTCAGGAATGGTCTGCATAGTTTCAGTCAATTGCCTGTCTCTTGTCTCTTTGGATGCAGCCTTCTCTTGTTCAACCCTTCTGATTCTTGCTCCTCGTTTCTTCCCCTTGGGGAAACTCATGCTAAGCATGCTCCAAAGTGTCAGGAGTGCCACACCCCCATCCCTCTCTCACAGCCCTCCAAAGCCAGAGGTGGAAGTGGGTTTTGATTTTGTCTTGGAACATCCTGCATCTATTTATCACTTTTGGAATGGATGGTTCTCATTTCTTGTTGATGTTGCAAAGCTTAGGTACCCATGCTTGTCACCAAAAGCCTGTGATCTATTCCACTGCAGCTATTTGATAGGAATCGATTTTGTTTGGAGGTGGTGCAGAATTCCCTGACTTTTCTGCTGAAAAACACTGGACTATTACTGGTGAAAATGTTTTTAGGCCTGAGAGGCTTGATGAAAAACCCACAGTAGAATCATGAGCATAGCCTCATGAAGAAAGTGAGAGTACCGGCTGAATCTTTGTCTTCAAATGGGGGTTGGGAATGCAGATATGGTGTGGGTTTTCTTGTTGGTTGTAGTTCTTGATCCTGGTTGATTTGCATGAAAATCCTACAGACTGGCTCACGTAGCTTCAACACGCACACAGATGGAGAGATGGCCTCCCATCCTTCCATCTGTGTAGCTGAGATGGGCAAAAGGAGAGAACAATTTCTCTTTCTGCTATCCAATCAAGCAGGAAGCTGACAGGGTTACCGCAGAGTTGCAGAGAAGGCTCTGAGGGATGAGCACATGACCTTCTTGAAGCTGCGTGCTCACCCCGAGGCCTGCACAGAGGGCATTGGTCTGGGTGCCTCAGCCTGTTTGGTGCTGCCTCTTGCACCATTCTGGCCGTGCTGGCACAGCACTCACTGCTTGCCCAGCTTGCCTGTCACATGCACTGTCCCTGTTCCTGACCTCTACATGCTGGGAGGAGCAGTGCCTGTGCAATGGGATGGAGTGAGACTTTGAAAGAATCCTCGGCAGCTGCCATGACTTTGAACAGATGTCCAACCTCTGCCATGCCTGCCAAGTGTTTCCTGGCAGCCCGCAGTGCAGCCTCCAATCCCTGCAAGTTCACAGGCTGCACTCTGCACTCCAGCATCCATTAAGGCATGCAAGGAGTGAAGTCCTTTTCCTGGCATTCCTGCCTAAAATTCGAGGGGTTTGAGATGGAATGTTCATCTTAGGAAAGTGTTGTCCTCACAATGGAAGAGCACTTTTCTGCACTAAGGGAACCTTCTTAGTGCTACACTCTTCATTCCCTGCTCTCCAGTCACCATGTCCACAGCCTCTTTCTGGAACATCCTCCACTATCCCCATCCCCCTTCTGCTGCCCTGACTGCAGGAAGCGCTTCAAGCACAACTCCCACCTTGTCAGGCACCGGCGCATCCACACAGGGGAGAGGCCCTACGAGTGTCCCCAGTGTGGGAAGAGCTTTTCCAGGAGCTCTCACTTGACCCAACACCAACAGAGGCACCAGTAAGGGAAGCCCTGTGAGTGCCCCAACAGCAGGAAGGGCTTTGTGCTCTGCTCCAACTCCATCCCCCATCAGAGTACCCACACTGGGCAGATCCCTGGTGACCCACATTCCCCATGATCCCGGTTGGGAAGACACCTGGCTGGTGGTCTCCACATCCTCCTGGATCCTCACAGGCACCGGGATGAATGCAGGGGCAGGAACATCCACTTGGTCTCTGGTTGAGATTGGAAATTATTTGGGAAGAGCTGATTTGTTGACTTCACAGACCAAAAAGTCTCATCTGCTCTGTCCAGTAGTTTCTTCTGGTGGCATCAAGTGGGGCTGGATGATCTTGGAGATCTTTTTCTACATGAGAACTTTCCATGTTTATCCCATCAAAACTCGCACAATTGGGGGAAAAATAAATTCAGCAAAGAGATCTAAAGCTGAATCATTTTCTTGGGATTTGAGTGTGAATTTGGAGTTCAGGGAATATTCAGTAGGCTTTAGGTGTTCTGAGATCAGCCAAGCCAAGGAACATGGCCGTGGTCTCGTAGTTGTTGCAGTAGAATGTGTCCACCTGAGCCCATGTACTCTCCAGGAATTCCGGTTGTCTGTCCCAGTCCCTGGACTGGGTGTCCGCCTTTGGGGTGTCACCTCCAAAGTGCCCAAATTGCAGCTGAGGTTCACGAGCTGCTCCTGGCTGCAGATGTTCCTGTCCACCAACCTCTCTTGGTCTCTGCCATGATGGGCTGGGAAGGATTTTAGAAACTCCTGGGAGACTGGGAGATGCTTTTGTGGCTCTTGGGGGTATTTGCAGTGCTTGGAGGGGATTTGGGGGCTTTCTGGGGAGGTTGTGAGGGAGTTTTGGGGTCCTGGCAGGGCTGTGTGGCTTGGAGAGAATTCGGGTGGGTCCTGGGGAAGATGAGAAGAGAGTTTTGTGGGTTTTGCAGACCCACATGTTGCAGGGAATGGTGTGGGATGTCCTGGGCAAGAGTTGTGGGGTGGTATGAGGTGCCTGGGCATGGCTGTGGGGCTGGGAGAAGGCTTAGGGCAGTGGGAACGCCCCAGACCCCCAAAGTTGTCACCAGACTCTGTCCCAACGATGCAGCCAGGGTTTGGGGGCTCCATGTTGGGGTTCATCCTCCTGGCACTGCAGGAGAAGGTGGGGGTGGTCCCCAGGGGCCGTGTGTGACCCTCACAGAACGTGTGTGAACCCCTATGCTGGTGTCACCCCCTTTTCCCTCCCCACAGGGCTCCTGGCCCTGCTCCTGCTGCCCCCAGGAGGGAATTTGGGGAGGGGGCAGAGGGGGTGCGCAGCCCCCGCCGGGGGATGACCCCGCCCCAGCCCCTTTGTTCAGCCCCAAGCTGGGCTTGGGGCCGCAGCAGGAAGAGGCCCAGGGGAAGCAGATCCTGCAGGTGGGACAGGGCTTGGGCTCAGGGCAAGGTCCTGCCCTGCACACCTGGCTCAGGTGTCACCCTGCCCCGGGAAGGGAGCGGGACATTCCCATCCCCACGGATCAGGGCTGGCAGCAGCACTTGGAGCATGGACATGGAAATCCTGGCAGTGACTGGGACCACACTGAGGCCTACTGGGAGCAACTGGGAATGACAGGTGCATGCTGGGGGTAACTGGGATATACTGGGAGTGTCTGGAATGATACTGGAGGGTTCAACACTGGCAACAACTGGAACCATGTTGAGAGAAACTGGGAGCAACTGGAAGTGACTGTGTCTATACTGGAGGCCACTGAGATCATACTGGCAGTGAGTGGGACTATACCTGGGGCCACCAGGTTTAACTGGGATCATACTGAACTAAACTGGGACAACACTGAGGGGGACTGGGATCATACTCAGGGTGACCAGGAGCAGGCTGAGGGCAGCTTTGAACCATGGTATTGACAACTGGGATGTACTGGAAGCAACTGGAACTGCACTGACAGTGACTCCAAGTGGCTGTGGGCAACTGGGAGGGAGTGACTGGGAGCATGCTGGGGTCAACTGGAATATACTGAGCGAGACTGCAAGACCCTGGGACCATACTGGGAGTGACTGGAACCATGGCAATGGCCTGGGCTGGGTGATGTGGGGTCTCAGGGTGTGCAGGGAGCACTGTGACACTGCGGGGCCTGCTGGAACCAAGGGGACATTGTGACACCAGGCAATAAACCAGAAATGAACCGAGAACTGTCCCTCTGTGTGTGTGTCTGTGTGCGTGAGAGAGAGAGACACAAGGACAGTGAAGGCAAGGATAAAAGGAATACGGCCTAAAAGCTTAACAGAGCTGAAACTTAGCAGCACTTAACTTCTACCTTAACCTTAACGGATACCTTCAACTTCACAATGTAGCAAAAGAATTACACTACCAGTATTTAACCTTACTTATAACCTATCACTTAATGATACAACAGTGGAATAAACACTTAACAATATTCCACTTAGCTTAAAACTTCTATTATACACAGCAACTTAGCAAAAGAACAACTCTTAGCAGCATTTAACTTAGCTTAGACCTCATGACTTAACCTTACTTACAGGCCTGAACTGACTTGGATATCCAAGGCACTGAAAGCCCTCAGAGAGCAGCATTTGCGCCCCATTTGCCAGGGCACAGGCCGTCCTGTGTGCACACAGACAGAGAGAGTCAGTGCAAGGGAGCTGTGAGAAATTCCCCTGCAGGGCAGGGAAATGCTCCCTGTGGATGCTTTGGCATCTCCCCAGCGGGCCAAGGCTTGAGCCTGCAGGAGTGGGGGGCTCGGCCCCGTCTCCGTCGGTGTTGGGGGATCCCCCAAGTGCAGCAAACAGGAGAGTTCCCGGCTGGCAGAGGCCCCACTCAGAGGGAGGGCGCTGGCCCAGGAGAGCTCCAAGGGCTCCTTCTGGAGCGCTCTTTGTAGGGCCCCAAGAGAGGGGCTTTAGTCACAGCCATGTTTCATCCTGGCCGCACTTGGGATCAACAACTTTCTTTGCAAGTGTGAGATCCAGGGATGGGCGGGAGATGGAGGGGGGCTTCAGGTAGGCAAACACTGCAGTGCTGATGAACAGGGAGAGCATGGCCAGGTGAGGGAGGCAGGTGGAAAAGGCTTTGTGCCGTCCCTGCTCAGAGGGGATCCTCAGCACAGCCTGAAGATCTGCACATAGGAGAAAACAATGAACACAAAACAACCAAAGACCAAACAGGCACTAACTGCAATGAGCCCAAGTTCCCTGAGATAGGATTTGGAGCAGGAGAGCTTGAGCATGTGTGGGATTTCACAGAAGAACTGGCCCAGGACATTGCCCTGACACAGGGGCATGGAAAATGTATTGGTCATTTGCATGAGAGCATTGAGAAAGGCAGTGGCCCAGGCAGCTGCTGCCATGTGGGCACAAGCTCTGCTGCCCAGGAGGGTCCCATAGTGCAGGGGTTTGCAGATGGACATGCAGTGGTCACAGCACATGATTGTCAGCAGGAAATACTCTACTGACATAAGAAAAAAGAAGAGGAAAACTTTAGCAGCACATCCTGCATAAGAAATGCGCTGGTGTCCCAGAGGGAATTGTGCATGGCTTTGGGGACAGTGGTGCAGATGCAGCCCAGGTGGGTGAGGGTCAGGTTGAGCAGGAAGAAGAGCATAGGGGTGTGCAGGAGGTGGCTGCAGGCTACGTCATGGATGATGAGGTCGTTGCCCAGGAGGGCAGCCAGGGAGATGCCCAGGAAGAGGCAGAAGTGCAGGAGCTGCAGCTGCCACACATCTGCCAATGCCAGCAGGAGGAAGTGGCTGATGATGGAGCTGCTGTTGGACATTTGCTGTGGCTGGCCATGGGCACCTGTTCATGGATAAAAGGACAGTGACAAGTCCAGGCTGCTTTCAGCCAAACCCGAGCCATTCCCTGTAGACTGTGCTGCTGGTGTTGGTGTCTTTGGTGCTGACCCTGACTGCTGACAAAACAGCAACACATTTGCTTCAGAGTTGGACGAGGTCAATGCACAAGATGGCGGCTGGGGCTGAGGCAGCCACGCACAAGATGGCGGCTGGGGCTGAGGCTGTGCCTCCCAGCGCCATCTGCGGCCCCTGCCAGCCCAGCCCCAGCCCCAGAGCTGCACAGGGCAGGCAGAGCCCCCCTTTCAGCTTTCTGTTCAAATGGACATTAACAGACACCCAGGAAATGGACACGGTGTGGCACCTTTGCTCTGTGCACACAAACATAGACCAGCCAGGTTGGAACATTGCCTGGCCGTTTTTGTACCTCAAGGCAATTCAAAAGGTGAAAATAGGAAGAAATTCTAGGGATTGAACATTTTATAAAAACAATTTTTATTTTTTTTCCCAAAGAGGCCCAAAAGCATTTCCTGTGCAGATGGACTTTGTTTAGCATCAAGAAGCATCACAGCTGGTTTCATCCAGGCAGGAGTCATACTTACTGTGAGATGTTGAAAACAGAGATGGGATCTGCTTGAGGTGGAGGCTGCAGTGGCTGCTCACCTGGGATGTGCATCCCTCAGGGTTACCTACTTCTATAGAACACTAGCAAGACTATATAGAATGGAAATACAAACCAAACCTGCAGCAGGAAGTTCTTTGCAGTTTAGGTTGTTCCTGATGAGATTCTTCAAGTTGAGCACAGACATTCTGTTCAGCAGACACACAGGCAGGGGCTGCTTGGAGCGCTGCTCTGGAACTCATTCTTTAGAGTAGGGGATTGCAGGAAAAAAGAAGAGAAGCCCATCAACTACTGAAGAGGAACAGTCACTGACAGGAACCAGTGGGTTAAGAAATGGGAGGGGAAAAAGAAAGAAAATGTGAGATGACAAGTGTGAGAAATGGGAGTGAAAAAATGAGAAGAAGATGAAAGGAGGAAAAGGCAGGAAATATGATGGGAAAATTCTAAGAAACATGAGCAGAAAAGGTTAAAAAGACAGGGGAAAAATTGAGCAAAATATGAGGGGAAGAGAGTGAGAAACTTGAGTGGCAAAGAGAGAGAAACAGGCAGCAAATGTGAGGGGAACATTGTGAGAATCCTGAGGGGAAAAGAATGAGAAACAAGAGGCAAACAAGGAAACAAAAGGAAAAGGCAGAAAACATGAGGGGGAAAAAGGGGGAGGAAGTTCGATGGAAAAAGTAACAGAAAAGAGGAGTGAGAAAAGGGCACAAAATGCGAGAGGAAAAGTATAAGGAACATGAGGGGGAAGGAACGATAAACGTGAGGGGAAATGTGTGAGTAATGTGAGAGGGAAAGGGTGAGAAACATGAGGGCAAAAGTGAGAAACTTGAGGAGAAAATTTGCAGAAAAATGACTGAGAAAAGGAGAGAAACGAGAAGAAACCAACGGGAAGATATGTGAGGGAAAAATTGTGAGAAATATGAGGGAAGAAAAAACCAGGAAAGAGTGGGAAGGTGGAGAAATGTGAGAGGGAAAAGAACAGGAAATGTGAAGAGAGAAAAGGAGAGAAGGCAGTATTGGCAGAACAGCTGAAATAATTCCTAATTCCTGCCATCCATTTGCCCATTTATTGCACAAGCCCAGGCCTTCTGTGGATGTACGTCTCCACCTCTGCCCTGATTCCTATCTGGAAGCAGTAGAAGTGGCAGGACGTGGCCACCAGCAGGAGCTGCTCCAAGCAGGAGGGCGACAGGTGGAGCTGATTTCCAGAGGCTTCTGTCTGCCAGGTGAAGCCAAGGCAGCAGTGGGTTGCAAGGTGCTGCTGCTGCTGCTCCTCTGTGCCAGAGAGCCCTGGCTGGGCAGGGCACGGCACCCACTGCACTGCGGGCTCATTCTCCTGCCCCAGCTGGGCACACCTGGCAACAAATCATCATGGCTTGTGGGAAAACCAAGGGCTTTGTGGAGGCTGCATTGCTCTGTGCACACCCAGGCCACCTGCAGCACTCAGCTTTGGCCCCAAAAAGCTCAACCAGAGGGAAACACCTGGAAAAGCTTTCATTTTCACCTTTCAATAGAAGGGACTTAAATGTAAGTTACCAAGCAGGACCTGATCCCTGGTGTCATCTCAGGGTGAGAAAGGAGGCATGACTTGATTTCAGTGCTGAGTGCGGGAGGAATCACTCTTCTAACATGTGCTCACTTAGAAATCTCACCTACTAATTTGTAACCATGGAAAGAAGACCTACTCATTACCTTGCTGAAACTCACAGGCTAAACATTCCCTCAAAATACTGGACATCTTTACATCACTTCTCAGAAGTCACTGGCAGGAGAGTAGGAGTCCCTTGAGGGTCTCTGCTGGTCATTTGGGGAACATCCCATTCCTCAAATTCTCCTCTGATGCTCAAGAGCCTCCTACAACCACTTTCCTCCCTTTGAATGCATTCCAGCTACCTTCTTAGGAGGACTACTCTAGTCTCAAGGCTTAGGTAGCCACTTTTGCACACACCAGTCATTGCACTGGGGGAATCGAGGGCTCAACACTGTCTGTTAATGCCAATGGAATTCATGATTCGTTACAGTTCAACATTTTCTCAACACCTTCCTTCTCTAAGAGCTGCTCCAAAGCATTTCCTCAATGCACTTTGAACATGGTTTTGCTGACTGAAGCCACATTGTGTCTTTCCTTCAGCAATTAGCAAAGAAAACACAAATTGCCTTTGGAGATCCTTGTGCTCCCTGCCAAATCAGTTCACTGCTCAAGCACAAGCCACACGCTCATCCCCGATTCCCTCAGTGAGCTATGAGGAAATATTCTGCTGCAGCTGAAAGATTATAAGAAAAAAGAATGGAAGTTGTTGGTTCTAGCTGTTGTTATTTCAGGATTGGATTTGTTGTAGTTCATTTGTTGGATGTTGCTGTGAGCTGGGAGAGCGGCCCAGTTAAAGGCAGGACCAAAAGAGAAGTAGGAAAAGAGGGGACAGACAAGTAGATGATGGGGAGAGAATATAAGTGCCCTAGAACCCAGACAAAGGGAAAGGAGACACAGTTCACCCTGGGCTGGGAAAGGCAATAAAAAGCAGTAGCATTCTGTTAGAGTGTGTGTGTGTGTGTGTGTGTGTGTGTGTGTGTGTTTGGCTCTTGGGACAGCGAGATCCACTCCCAGCTCAGGTGAATCCCTCCTAAGAAACAGTTCTCTTTTTCTTTGAGGACTTTGTCCCCATATAATTTCATGGAAGACTTGGCTCCTTTCTAACACCTCTCTCCCAGCAGCTCAGGGCTGGATTGCACAGTGCTTCCTCTGTGCCAGAGAGCACAAAGCAGGCTGGCCTGGTGGCCCTGAGTATTTCTGCAAAACACTCTGCATTTCACCCCTTTGCTCTGGCTCAGTGCACAAGTGCAGGATTGCAGGCGCCTCCTCCCAGAGCTGGGTGAGGCACTGGCTCCTGCAGCTGGGACCTGACAAGCTGTCCCTGCCTCCCGCTGGCCTCGGCTCCCCTGGCACAAGTGCCGCGCCTGAAGGACGCTGCCCTGGGCTGGAGCCTGCCCAGCAGCCCGGCTCCCTCCCGCTGGGCCCACAGTGCTGCACACACTGCTCACCTTTCCCGGGAGTTCCAGGGCAGCCGGCACAAGAGTAGGAATGCTCAGCCAGGCCTGCAGCCCTCGGCTGTCCTTGGCCTTTCTCCCCTCCTGTGCACACTGCAGACGGCCAATGCCAGCAGGCTGTGCTGTGCCCAGCACGGCTGCGCTTGCCCTCGGCAGCAGCCAGCTGCCAGCTGGGCTCTGAGAGACCAGCATTGGCCCGGGGCCACCAAGAGGCACCCAGGGCCGGGCTGCTGCCTCTTGCAGCTGCAAGGGCCTCATGGCAGCCTGCCTCTGCCCAGGCTCAGGCTGCTCCGGCCTCTGCTGGGGCTCTGCTGGGGCTCCAGCCTGGCCAAGGCGGGGCCTGCTCTCCCCTCGCAGTCGCTGGCACCTCTGCTCCAGCTCTGCACCTTGCCCAGCAGCCTCCCTGATCCTGCTGCTTCCTCACTTGAGCCAAACTCTCCTCCAGCCCAAGAGATGGCACTTTGGGCTCCAAATCCAAGTGGCAGGAACACAAATGCTCTCGAGTCACAGCTCAAGGCCTGCATCTGCACAGGATATTTGGGCTACCCCACTCCTCCTTTGCTTCTGCCTGCAAATGTCACTGCCCTTTCTGCCTCAAATCCAAGTGCCACAGCTGGGTAAAAGCCAGCCAGTGGGTCATATTGCAAAGGCACTGTGGTCTGGAGAGGATGACTGAGGAAGAGCCTTCCCCACTTTCAAACAGTACCAAAGAAGCCATCAATGTCACTTTCCACCTCTAAGAAAAAACGGACAATTCAGAAGGAAATGTTGAGCTTTCTTACAGTCTCAGAAGGAGAGGAATCTTCAAAATGATTAAAAGTTTAATAATCTTTATTTATTTACAATCTTATCCTACAATCTACTCTATAATCCTAGCTACAATTCAACTCTAAA
>CAJVGK010000055.1:24724-56145 GCA_910950805.1 Acrocephalus scirpaceus scirpaceus
TACTAACACAAAAGTCACAATTCTTACTGTGATTAAATGCTGTAACAAAGAAGTTAGCTAGGGTCTTAAACTTTTTAGCTAATTAACAAGCTCAAAGCTAGTGTCTTGCTGCAAATGTGTGGTCAATGTGCGCAAAGTGTGCAATTGTGCATGTATAGAGCTGGAGTGGTCTGATAGGTTCATACAACACATCCCTTCAAACATTTCACAACTGTACTTTTGTGCTAATAATAGGAAATCAATTGCAGCTTTATTTTGTAGCGTGGCATGTCTTACCAAGTCTACATCTATCAATAATTGAGATAGTGCTACTGAGGTGGCATTTGTCTGTTTCACCAGCTAACAACCTAACTTGTTTAGCGTAGTCAAAGCTTGGGCTGCAGCGACACTTGGAGTAAAAAAGGATGCTAATACTCTTTGTTGACTAAAATGTTACTTCGTCTTGACATTCTGGCTTAAAAGCATGCGTCATCTTCTTTATTCTGTGATGTTGCCTATGCATCTGGAGAATCATAGAAGTGTTTGGCGTAAGCAATGTTAATCGACTCAATGTGCATGGTCTTCTTTCTAACTTTGAGGGAATTCTGGCTTAAGCTCGATCACTACAAATTAAAAATACTTTATAAGGCAATGCTGTGGGATTATGGGATGACAGAGATATGTTGGGACTCGTATAGTTGCACTATTGAATGTCATTTCTATAAATGGCTAATGTGGCGTTAACATTTGTCGGGTATGACAGATTGACACTTTTTCGTCTAGGTCTGGCACGATATACACTTGTCTAATTGAAATATATGCACTAATCTGCTTTTAAGGAACTCAATATCTCAAGTTTTTGAGGCTCTAAAGAGGCTATAGGGAAATAGGGCATCACTTGATCTCATTGATCAGCATAAAGATTTGTGTCATTTGATTTACAATTATGTGCTGACTGTGGACAGGGCAGCTCATCTAAGGGCACTCTTACTAAACACGTAGAAAAGGGATTACTGGGTGAGGATAATGCTAAACATATTGATTCTTGTCTTGTTTTGTTTGCTAAGGTTACTCAGATGTTTTCTTTGGGCTGCGGGGGTATCTAATAAGTGCTAATAACACTAGGACATTGCAATGCTACAAAAAACTATATTAGGCTAAACATTGTGGCTTTCATTGTTGCATTTTCTTTTTGTCTTTTTGCTTACGCTTCTTGACTGCTAATTGTCTAAACTTGAGGCAAAACTCTTCTTAATCTTGTGGGCGTACTACTCACTGTTGTGGGATTTTACAGGTACTGTCACACTGTTTCCTCAATATCTGAGAGTTGCTAAGAGCTTTAGCTCTCTAGGTAAAGTGGTGGAGTTCCCAGCGGGTGTATGCTAAGGTTTGTTGTTCTGGACTCTCAAACAGCTGTATTGCTAAGGTGAACGGTAACTTGGTACTCAATTTAAGAGCTTGTTGAACAGTCTCATGTCTCTACTTTTCTTTACACTTGGGGCACTAAAGTTCCCCACCGGCTCTTATCTGGTGTACTTAAATCTCTCGAGTACAGCCTCCACAATGTATTAACAACCAAGCACAATGATTTCTATCTCAACAGTTTAAGCATGCACGGAGTTTTAAGTCTCTGTCACGATATGAAGCTAAGCAAGCAAGTAGGCCAGTTGTTCCGGTGTTCGTAAGTCTACTACTGATGGGCTAAAGATGGTCTGTAGAAAGGCACGATGTGGCTGGATCAACAGCTTCAATTGCAGTTGTATGTTCTTGACAGTCTCTACTTTGAGGCGGGCTCGCTGGTTTAACCCAGCGCGCAGGGATCTACTCGGTGCTTGTGGAGGTAGAGATACCAAGGTAACCCCTACCCCAGTAAAGCACTTTAGCCGGGCCTTTCCACATTCCTGTCTTAAGGCATTTATAATTAACCCACATATCAGCCTGTTCATCCTTTTCTGTAATGGGCCTGTCGATGCGATGAGACACGGCTGCTGGAACTTCTGATGACCTAAAAATAGACAGCTTTTCTTGTACATCTAAAATATCTTTAAACTTCTCTAAATACTTTTTGAGTGTACTATTTGCTCTTTCTACTATTGCCTGTCTTTGAGGGTTGTGGGGTATCCCTGTCACGTGTTTAATTCTCTATTGTTCTAAAAATCTCTGGACTTTCTGACTAGTATAGGAGGGCTTATTATCTGTTTTTACCTGATTACAAACCTCTATTACAGCAAAACAGCTAGTTAAATGTCTGATTACATGAGATCTTTTTTCTTCTGGTTGAGCAGTAGCTCAAACAAAGTTACTGTATGTGTCAATAGTGACATGCAAGTATTTCAGGCGACCAAAGTTAGTCACATGAGTGACATCCATCTGCCAAATGTCATTGACTGCTGTTCCTCGAGGGTTGACCCCTATACCTAAACCCACACCATTATTATGATTTGCACAAATAGGGCAACTCCTGACAATAGATACAGCGTCTGCCTGCGAAATCTGAAATTGTTTTTGTAAGCCTTTGGCGTTCTGATGGAACATTGAGTGAGCTTCTCTAGCTAGGGCAAACTGTGACAAAGGCACTGTAACTGCAGCAGACACTAATCTATCTACTTTTTGGTTTCTTTCTCTCAGACTAATATCTCATTTGTGACTTCTAATGTGCATAATAGAATATGGCTCAGTCCTATTTTTCAAGGCACGCCTCAGCTGTAAAAACAACTTATACAACTTCTTATTCTGAACTTCTTTAATGGTGGCATTCTCGATTCTTGACACAACCCCTACTAGGTAAAGTGAGTTAGATACTACATTTAAGGGTTCATCTATGTGGGTCAGTGCCTATACTACAGCTAAAAGCTCTAAGGTTTGTAAACTATCCTCAGGCGCTGCTTCCAAAATTTGCTGATGCTATTCTTTTCCTTTCTTCCAGACTATAGCCGCTCTGCGTGTCTTCTTTCCCGCATCGGTGAAGGCTGTTATGGCATTGGTAATAGGCTTTTCTTTCTTCAATGGTTTGCTGATCTAGCTCTATTCACTAATCTACTGCAACATCCTGGGCACAAGAGACCCTGTCTCTATTTGGGCTCCTGAGGCCAGCAATGCTTCGGCCAGGTCGACAGAATTTAAGAGATACCAGTCCAGTGTGGCTTTTTCCATGGGCAAGTTAATTGTCGCTGGTTCTAGACCGTTGATCTCCATTACACGCATACGTCCCTTCTTAATTACTGCCGCCAAGTTTTCAATTTTTGTGGTTATTGTCTTCCGTTTCTGTAAAGGCGGTGAGATCCATTCCAGTACTCTCTCTCTCATTTTCTTTTGAGGTTGGGTAACTGCTCTTAAGAGATGCATGTCAGCGTGCTAGATAGTGAGATGTAAAGGCAATTCAGGATCTATCTGTGACACAAAGCTTTTTAAAATACAGTCTATAATGTGCTGCAAGGTTTCTTGTTGTTTTTTGGTAAGTGTCACAGGAGCACAGGGATCAGTGCCCTTTAGCAAGGGCTGCAGGTCTTCTAACAGGTTGTTGGGAATGCTTGTGACAGGCTTTAACTACTGCAAATCACTTAAGAGTTTCTGAGCCTCATGTAATGTGGTGATTGTAGTACTGATTGATAGCTTCTGTGGTTTAATCATTTGTTCAGTAATCGTCTAACTTAGATATTTCTAAGGTGCAGTCTTTTGTACTTTTTCAGGAGCAACGATGAGGGAGAATTCTGCTAATGTTGCTACAATGTCTTCTATTTGCTCATCTGTGAATGGTACTTCTTGAGAAAACAGAATATCATCTATGTAATGATAAATGATAGTTCTGGGCATCTTTTGTTGTAGCAGTTGTAGTGCAGTGTCAACATAAAGCTGACATAGGGTGGGTAAATTACGCATTCTTTGTGGCAGAACAGTCTATTTGAACTTTTTATCAGGTTCTCTTCTATTAATTGCAGGCAAGGTAAAAGCAAACTGTGAAGTGTCTTGTGGGTGCAAGGCAATGGTAAAAAAGCAATCCTTTAAATCAATGATAAGGATGGACCAATTCTCCAGAAGCATAGAGGGGTTAGGAAGTCTTGGTTGCAGTGCCTTCATGGGTTCTATTTGGCAATTGACAGCTCTCAAGTCATGTAATAGCTGATATTTTCTAGATTTCTTTTTTATCACAAATATTGGAGTGTTCTAAGGGCTGGTAGACAGTTTCAAGTGTCTTTGTGCATATTGCTCTTGGACTAACTGATGAGCTTGCTCAAGACTTTCTCGTTTTAGCGGCCATTGCTTAACTACTACAGGTTCTTCAGTAGTCTTAGTAAGTGGTAGCGGGAAAGTCCAAGCAATGGCCGTTACCCCAAAGGGTGCTCATTGGTAAGGATAAGCTTTAACTGAGATAAAACATCTCGGCTAATCAAACATGCTACCGTAGGAGGAAGTGGAGCAACAGAAAATGATGCTGCAGCTTGCTTGCCATCTATTTCCACCTTGAGTACGGGTGTGCGGCTTGCCAGTGTCATTCCACCGACCCCTGTCACTGTGATAGCAGAGGGCTGCACTGGCTAGTCTGAGGGCCACTCTCCAGGGGTGATGATGCAGGTGTCGGCTCCTGTATCTAACAATCTGATCAATGTAATGCTCTGATTCTGAAAAGAAAGTTGACATGGCTTTTTTGGACGAGTTGTCAAATCAATAGTGAGCAAGGTTAACTCTCTAGTTGAGCTAAAGCTTCTTTGCTGCTTGGGATCTTTTTTTAAGGGTATCAATCTTTTTGTCATCTGTGGAAGCGGTATTAATTGAGCTAGCTGTTGTCTTTTTGAGACTTTTACTGGGGGGTAGGGGGTGTGGACTATGATCATAATTTCTTCTTCATAGTCTAAATCTATAACACTTGGTAATACAAATAGTCTCAACATGCTTGCAGACGATTGGCCTAAGAGTATTCCCCCAACTGGTTGTCCATTTATCAGGATAGGTCCAATTAGTCCTGTGGGGATCTTTTGTGGTTGACTGGTCATAATTGTAACGTCTATTGAGGCTGCCATGTCCAGGCCGAGGCTCCCACTGGTGGCTGGTTGTAATTGCTGTTGAGTCTTGATGGCATTGCAGCTGCTATTTGTGTCCCCACGCGGCCGCTGCTCGCGCTGCTTCTCGAGTTTCTTGATTTCCTGCGGCAGGCGCTAGTGTTGTGCGTATTGGATTGGCATTTTCTACACTAGACTCTTGTCACTCCACACTAGCGGCGAATATGTCTAAGGCCTCTGCAGCAGAAACATTTCACACGGCTATCGTTGGTTGAGCGAGGGCGGGAGTTCGCCGCAGCTGCCGCTTGGAGGGGCGCAAGAGCTGCCAGGACCTGAGTTTGCGCGGCTTTTGACTGCTCTTGTAATGACTTTGCTTGTTCTTGTAACCCCTCCCCTATTTTTTGCAAAGCATCTACTAAAAAAGCCTGAGAACCCGATTGAAGGGAAGCTGCCTTCTCTAACAAGTCCGGGATTGCCTAGTCCCCTGGCATAGTATTAATGAGGGTTCTAGTTGAGGAATTACAATTCTGTAATACACATTGTTTTAGTAAAGCTCTTTGCATATATTCAGGCACACCAGCTTTTGTTATAGCATTCATTACTTTATCTACGAAGGTGCTTAGTGACTCTTCTCTCTCCTGTTTTCTCTCTATGTAAATGGGCGTACTCCCTGGTGTTTTAATTTTCTCCATGGCTCTCAGCTACAGCCATTATCTCTCTGCATTTGTCTGGTCTAGACAGTGCTTGTGCTTCTACTCGCGAGTATGCACTTAAACTTATTAGTTCGTCAACGGTTATGCCATGCAAAGGGTCTCTTTGAGCTCTCTGAACGTTAGCTGATAACGTAGCTTCTTGTTGCTAATGTGCATTAAACAACAACATCTGATGAGGGGTATAAATCAATTGTGCTATGCTTTTAATATCAGAAGGGAGCATCACGTGGGCGTTAAAAAGATAATCAAGCATTTGTTTAACTGGTTCGCTAGTAACTCTATAACTTCCCACCGTAGCACGCAATTGGGCTAGCATTTTCTAATCTAATGTTGTAATAGCTGCTTGCAATCCTCCTTGTGGATTAGGCGTATAGACGACTGGGAGCGCTAAGCTCTCCTTAGCAGCTGTTACTAGGTCATTGTTTCTTTCTTCTATCTCTTGTCGGGCTAGCATAGTCTACAGCTCATGCCTTTCCCTAGCTATAGCTTCCGCGAGATCAGATTTAGCCCCTGGGACAGGCTCAGGGTTTCTGGGGGGGTTGACCGCTTGGGGAGGATGACAAAGAGCTGACTTTTCAGGCTCATTATCAGTGTCGTCTGCCTCCTTCAAAGGGGGTGATAATGGTACCGAAGCTGGCAGATTAACAGTTGTAAAGGCAGGGGGGTTTGGAGTACTAGCGTTCTACTGTAATCTATAATCTTTATTCTTTTCTTGTGCAACTTTCACCTCTTCAGCTGCTCTCTTTTCTGCCTGACTCATTAACAATTCATTTTGCACTACTTTCTACAACTTACTCATCTTTTTAGCGGGTTTATCATCTTCTAATACTAACTCTCAAAGCTTATCCCCAAAGTTTCTCCACTCCCCCAAATCATGAACAGTATGAGGATTAACAAAGAAACCGTAAGAGGTAGCAAACCTCAGGAGAGAGGGGAGCTCCTTGTCTAAGTCTATCTCTTTAATCTGCCTTTTCCTTAGAAAGGCTGTGAATAAATCATATGCCGCTTGCCTGTCCATACTCACGTCAGCGCTGTTGCAGCCCCTCCAGGTGTCGGCTGCACGTATCGGCCGAGCCCACCGCTGTGGTCACTCGGGACTCGGAGCCCCTTCTAGTGCTCTGTAGTCGTACTTCTAGCTGCAGGACTTGAACTTAACGCAGCCTCCAACAATCGTGGTAGCGTGTTCTCCGCCGTTTTCTTCTGGCTAGCAGAAACGACAGGGCGACGTCGTCGTCGGGGTCACCATTTGTTGGAAGAAAGCTGCGGGAGACAAGTCTCAAGCTATCATGATTAACTAGCTTCGTTTATTGTGTTCAATGTTATCACATTTATACAGGCAGTAATCAACTCATACATATTTCAAATGTATAGCTCATGATTGGTTATGTCTTTTATAATGCACGTATTTTTTGCAGTTAGCTTTGCAGTTGCAACTTTCTCAGCTTTGTGTACTTTCTCACATACAATGTATTCTCGACATCTCCGTTGCTATGAAAAATCTGTGCTCAAGGGCAGTGTCTGCTTGCTGTGAGTCACGTAGCTATGGGCTACACTTTACCCAACTTGATATTATCATAGCCTTTGCTATGCAGCCATTCATTTGCTAAACTCTCCACAATGTATTAGAACAGACAAGATCAAACTTGGACCAACTAAAATGAGCAAAACAAGAATTGGATGAACCAAGGTATGGAGTGAGCCGGTTGCTGTTGGTGACCACCCAAAAAGCACATCCCACCAATGAGGAGATGGGCCTTCTGCTAATCTTTCAAATACTCTCTGTAGAGTCTCTGTGTCATGGTGTATTGAAATCAGAGTTCTCTTCCCTTCATCTTTAATTTCCTTAAGAATTTCCTTTCATTCATTCTGTTTCAATAATTGTGCTGCCAAAGTTAAGTTCATCCCTATAGGCACAGGCAATATTTCGTGCACAATAGTCAAGTTTGCCTTTATATACTGGTATGATACGACAGGTGCCTGCTAGGAAAAATCACATCCTTTGATTTTGACCAAGTTCCAAATGCACAAGTTAAATTGAGTTTCATTCACAGGAATCTCATCCACCATAAGAGTGGGGCATGCTGGTCTGAGGAAGACACAACCCTATCCTGCATCTCTGCTCTAGTTAGTTCCCATTACTCCTCCTTAACAAAACCAGCACACTACTTAAATTTTTATGATCTCCTCCTCTGCTTTTTATCTGGCTTCCACCCAAACCTAGCTTGACAGGTCCTTCCAGTCCTTTCCCACTGTTCTTCTCACACAGCTCACAGCTCAGGTACTCAATGTTACTTTCCACACGCCAGCTTTCAAATCCTTGGTTCTAAATCAGGCAGCTGTCGGCCCTGGGCACACTCTCTGTACCGATCAGCAGAAGAACAAGAAGAGCGTCCTGCACAAATCTTACACTGCAATAGCAGCCATGCACAATGCCAACCTCTAGATGCACCAAAAGCTGCAGGAAAAGTCCCACAAATACAAGCTCTTCCATTCACTCCTTGACTTTCTCAATTGTCCTCAGCCTGTTGCTCCCAATCCAAAGCCACTCAGCCCCCAGCAGACGTCCAATAGAAACTTTCTAAATAGATTCTCTCATTTTCCCTGTCTATCCACCAGCTGACTGAATTCACAAACTCCCACGAGTCAAGCCCAGACCACTGAGGCACAGGAGTTCCCTCTGGCTGGCTGGCCACATTGAATTCTCAGATGGAAGCTGCCCTTCCTCTGATTCTAGCAATCTACAAACACAGCCTCCGTACCTAAAATCACAGCTAAGCCCTTATCAAAGGCTTCTACTCTTCCTTGCCACACTGGGCCTGGCCTTTGTCTGTCCCCAATCTACTCCAAAAGCGTTCATGTCTCAGCTCTCAGAGACTGATCAACTCTTTCAAACAAACCACACTGACTATTTCTTACTCAGCATGTGCTGCACTTACAACTTTTGACACAAGATAGCAGTGTGACCTCAAAAACACACCACAGCTCCAAAACACAACTCCAAGACACTTACACATGAACAAAACATCTCTTCCATGCAAACTAGCATCACAACCTTATTATTCCCATGGGAAGCAAACACACTATACTAAACCATTCAACCTCTGTCTCTTAAATTCCACAGGCAAAACCAGCTGAACAGCCAGCCTGAACAACCCTGGGAGTCCAGACCCTTTTAACGTGATCACCGGGGGTTACAGTAAATACCGTGCCCTGTAACTGAAGTACACAGACACCACAAACACAGCGGAGAGGGGGAATTTTTATGAAGGGTTTTACACAACATACAGTGCTATCAAGTGCTTTACTCATGTGCCCCACTTGCTTCGTTTTCCCCCAGCCGTTTCAGTCTCCTGAGAACGGAACCGGGGCTCCAAACTCCCTCTCACTTCATGCTAGTAGCACGTCTCCACAAACTCTCACAATCATTCTCACAGTCAGGAAACATTCCCACAGCAAAACAACCACAAACCAGGATTTCTCTTTACGACTGCTAGCCCCACATTGCTAGCAACCTGAGCCCTCTATGGCACAACAAGTGGCAAACTCCCCTTCTGCCAGCTACCAAAGCCCCAGCCCCCTCGGCCCGGTACAAACGCTCAACAGCTCTCTGTGCTGGCAACCAAATACAACTGAGCAGATACCAGCTGCTATTTCAGCTTGCAAGCACACTGCATAGGCACAAATTGTGTGTGAGACATCTCCCACAACTTACCAATGGCCTTTCCTGACCATGTGTACACCTTACAGGTCACCGTTTAAACTGTTTCCATTTTTAAACATCCCATTTTTCCAGAGTTTTTAGTAGTCAGGAGTCCTTGTCTGCTGCTGGATGAGCAGTCAGGGCAGCAGAGCCCACTCTTCCAGGAATATCGCAGGGGTGCCCCGAGGGGCTCCACGACCCAAGCTGGTCTCACAGCCAAGCAGAACTTCCTCCTGGCTGGCTTGCCCATGGAGTTGTTCAAACCAAAGCTCACAGACAAAGACTCTGACTAGTTCAAGTTAGAAAGTGGAATGTTTATTAACACTGGCGGGCAGCACGGGAGTCGTCTCCAATAGGAGTGACTGTCCCAAACAAGGTTCTTTACCCTCACTTTATTTTCTAAGATCTTACATACAATACCTGAGCATAACCCCAGCACCTGCCATCCCCGCTCTGTATTAAAATGAGGTTATTATGGGTGGCTCCCAGTGCTTCCCGGTTTGTACTGGTGCCCTCCCAGTATAAACATGGAAACCAAGGGAGCCCCAAGACAACACTTACATATGGCTCTAATGGGTAGACCTGATGTCCCTAAATCCCTATTGGCATGATTGGGTAGACCTAGTCTCCAAAACTCTGTATTGGCTTGAATGGGTAGACCTGGTGTCCCTAAACCTCCTTTGATTTTAATTGGGTACACCTGGTGTCCTTTTCCCTCCAGTCATTTCAATGGCTGGACCTGATGTCCTTTCTCCTCCTTTAACTTCAAGGGGAACACCTGATGCCCAAAAAACTCCCATTCATTCCAATGGGCAGATGTCCCAAATGGTTTTGGGTTAAAAATACCAATTTTAGGGCTGGAAATTCCTAGTTTTTGCTGGGAAAATTCCCCAAATTTGGGGTTTTTCCCTGATGGTGAACCTGGAGTGCCCAGAGCTGAGGGCGACACATGACAGCTCCACCCTGGAGCTCGTAGGAGGGGCGGCCATGCTCCAGCCACACCTGGGTATCCTCAGCCCTGAAGGCAGGAGGGTGGGGCTGGGGTGGGTGTGGCTTGAGGGTTGGTGGGAGGTACCACCACACACCTGATGCACCTTGAATGTCATCAACTCTGCCACCTCCCTGCCCTGACCAGTGACTTCCCCACCCACCTGGAGGTCACCTGGGAGCCTGACTCCACCCCTTGGCAGGTCATGCTGCAGCCAGGTGAGGCCACGCCTGCTCTGGACCCACCCATTTCCAGCCATGCCCTTTTTTCACCTGGCCATGCCATTTTCTCTCCCAGGTGAGTCTGTGGCTTGATGGCAAAAGCCAACCATGGAGCAGGATCTCTTCTGCTGAGCCACGCCCCTTTTCTCACAAGACACGCCCCCATGCTGAAGCCACATTCACTTTGAGCTGGCCCGCATCCCTATGTGGTCTAAGCCACACCTGTTTAACAAACCACACCCTTTATTAGCCACACCCACTTGAATGTGCCCTTTACCTCTATGGGGATCAATCCAAGCCCCATTGGGTTAGGCCACACCCCATTCTCCAAAGCCACACCCCTTTTCAATAAGTCACACCCACCCAGAACTGCCAATTATGCCTGAGTATTAAGCCACGCCCCTTTACATCCAAACCCTGAGCCCTAATTAAGCCACACCCACCTGCAGCTTCCCTTTATCTCTATGGGGTTCAGCCACACCCCTGCTCCAAAGCCACACCCCTTTTATTAGGCCACACCCACCAAAACCTGCCATTTTTCCCTATGGGGCTTAACCCACGCCCCTTTACCCCCAAATCATGACCCATAATTAAGCCACGCCCACCTCCAGCTGCCATTGGTCCCTCTAGGTTCAAGCCACACCCACCAATGCCTTTATGGCATTGTGACACCCCGCCCCTTTCTGCTTAAGCCACGCCCCTTTCTGACCAAGCCACGCCCCTTTCTCAGCAGTTGGCCCCGCCCCCAGGCCAGAGCTGGGCGTGACCGAGGCTCAGGTGCTGCAGGACCAGCTGCGGATGTGCCGGGAGCTGCTGGAGCTCAACCCCCAGAGCCGCGGTGAGACCCTCAAAATCACCCAAAATTACCTCAAAAACATCCCCTAAATATCCCCAAAACACCCCCAAAACACAAAAACAACCCCAAAAACCTCCAAAATATTACCCCCAAACCTCCCTAAAAATAACAATACCCTCAAAACACTCCCCCAAATACCTGAAAACTACCCCAAAACACCCCAAACATACCTCAAAACCACCCCAAAACCATGCCAAAATCATCCCCAAAATACCCCAAAACACCTCAAAACCTCCACAAAGCCCCCCCAAATACCCCAAAACATTGTCAAAAAAATGCCCAAACCAGCCAGAAAAGCCCCCCAAAAACTCTAAAATCCTCCCAAAAACCACGAAAAATACCTCCAAAACAACTCCCAAACCCCCCAAAACAAGCCCCAAACCACCACCTAAAATACCCCAAATCCCCCCAAATTCCCCAAATCCCCCCAAAATTCACCCCAAACAGCTCCCCACCCCCCCAAACCCCCCAAATCTCAAAATCTCTCCCCAAGAAATCCCAGACAACTCCAAATCCCCCAAAATTCTCTAAAAAACACCAAAACCCAAAATTGCCCCCCCCCACCTCATCCATACTGGTCCATACTGGTTTGTACTAGTTTGTGCTGCTTTATACTGGTCCGTACTGGTTTATACTGCTCCATACTGGTCTGTACAGGTCCATACCAATCCATACTGGTATATACTGGACCATACTGTTCTATATGTGTTTATACAGGTTTTTACTTGTCCATACTGGTCCATTCTGGTTTATACTGGTCCATACCAGTCCATACTGTTTCATGCTGGTCCATACTGCGCCGTTCTAATCCATACTGCTCCCTTCTGGTTTATACTAGTCCATACCGGTCCAAGCTGGTTTATACCAGTTCATACCGGTTCAAACTAGTCCAAACTAGTTCATACCAGTTCATACCGGTTCATACCAGTCCATACTGACCCATACTAGTCTGTACTAGTTCATACTGGTTTATACTGCTCCATACTGGTCTGTACAGGTCCGTAACGGTCCATACTGGTATATACTGGACCATACTGTTCTATATGTGTTTATACAGGTTTTTACTTGTACATACTGGTCCGTACTGGTTTATACTGGTCCATACCAGTCCATACTGCACCATTCTAATCCATACTGCTCCCTTCTGGTTTATACTAGTCCATACCGGTCCAAACTAGTTTATACCAGTACATACCACTTCAAACTAGTCCATACTGGTTCATACCAGTCCATACCAGTTCATACTAGTTCATACAGGTCCATACTGTTCCTTACTGTTTTTTTCTGGTCCATACTGGTTTATACTGGTCCATACTGGTTTATCTTGGTTTATACTAGTCCATACCAGTCCAAACCTGTTTTTATTGGTTCATCCTGGTTCATGCTGGTCCATACTGGCCCATACTAGTCTGTACTAGTTCATACTGGTTTTTACTGGTCCATATTGGTTTAGACTGGTTTATATTGCCTTTTAGTGGTCTATACTTGTCCATACTGGTCCATACTGGTCCATACCAGTTTTTACTGATTTATACTAGTCCATACTGGTTTCTATTGATCCATACAGGGCTATACTGTTCCATACTGGTCCAAACCAGTTTGTACCAGTCCATATTGGTCGCTACTGGTCCATACAGTTTCAGAGGGGTCCATACTGGTACATACTGGTTTATAGGTTTCCATACCGGTCCACACCCTTCCATACTACTCCATACCGGTCCATACCGGTTTATAGTAGTCCATACCGGTCCAAACTGGTTTATACCAGTTCATACTGGTTCAAACTGGTACATACTGGTTTTACCTGGTCCATACTGGTCCAAACCAGTTTATACCAGTTCATACCATTTCATACCAGTCCATACTGGTCCATACCAGATTTACTGAATTATACTAGTCCATAAGGGTCCTAATCAGTCCATACAGGTCCATACTGGTCCAAACCAGTTTATACCAGTCCATATTGGTCGCTACTGGTCCATACAGTTTCATAGGGGTCCATACTGGTACCTACTGGTTTATAGTTTTCCATACCAGTCCACACCCTTCCATACTGGTCCATACCAGTCCATACTGGTCCATATTGGTCCATACTGGTTCATACTGGTCCTTACCAGGATGTGTCCCAAACACAGTCTGCAAACGTCGCCTTTGAGAGGGAGCCGCCCCCTTAGCCTCCCCCCAGTCCCATTGGGTTTTTTTTGAATTATACTGGTTTTTACTGGGAGATCCCCAAAGTCTGGACTGGACAAGAATAAACTAGTATAAATCACTATGGACCAGTATGGACTGATATGGACCAGTATAAAACAGTAAAAACTGGTATTGGCCAGTATGGGCCAGTAAAAACCAGTACAGATTGGTATGGACAAGTATAAACCAGTATGGACCCATACGGACCAGTAGAAAGCAGTATGGACTAGTATAGATGAGTATGGACCAGTAGAAGGCAGTATAAACTGGTATAGATCAGAATGGACTAGTATAAACCAGTTTGGACCAGTAGAAATGAGTATAAACCGGTATGGATCAGTATGGATTTGTATGGACAAGTAGAAACCATTAATAAGCAGTATGGACCAATATGGACCGGTATGGACCACTGTGGACAAATACAGACCAATGTAAAGCAGTATGCACCAGTACAGACCAGCATAAACCAGTACAGACTGGTACGGACCAGTATAAACCAGTACAAACCAGTATGGACCAGTTTGGACCAGTATAAAGCAGTATAGACAAGTATAAACTGGTATGGAGCAGTATAAAGAAGTATAAACTGGTATGGACCAGTATGGACCAGTGTAAACCAGTATCAATCAGTATGAATCAGTATAAACTGGTATGGAGCAGTACAAAGCAATAGAAACTGGTTTGGACCAGGATGGACCAGTACAGACCAGTACAGACCAGTATAAACTGGTATGGACTGATATGGAGCAGTGTGAACCAGTATGGACCAGTATAAACTGGTATGGACCACTACAGACCAGTATAAACTGGTATGGACCAGTGTGAAGCAGTATGGACCAGTACGGACCAGTATGGACCGGTATTGATGAGTTTGGAGGGATTTGTTGTGTTTTTAGGTTTTGGTAGAAGGAATTTGGGGATTTTTGGGATTCTGAAGGGAATTTTTGGGGATTTGGGGGTGATTTGGGGGCATATTTGGTTGTTTATGGGGTGTTCTTCGGGTGTTTTGGGAGGTATTTTAGGGATGGTTTGGGGGTATTTGGGGTGGGTTTTTTGAATATTTCTGGGGTATTTTTCAGGGGTGTTCTGGGGTTTTTTTAAGGTATTTGGGGGAGTGTTTTGGTGGTATATCTTATTTTTTGAGAGGTTTTGGGAGTATTTTTTTGTATTTTGGGGGGAGGGGTTTGGGTATTTGGGGGTCTTTTCGGGGATGGTTTTTTGTTGGTTTTGGGCTATTTTTAGTGGGTGTTTTGGGGACAACTAGAGGCAAAAAAATATTTAAAAATGGAGAAATTACTTTGGAGGTTAGACAATTACTTGGAGACAGCTAGTTCGAGTTAGACAACAAGCCTTCAAAAAAAAAGAGAAGGGATTAGTCGAGTGACGGAAAATTTTTGCAGCTAGGGTTATTTAAAGAGTGTCACTCTGAGTTCAATACTCCTATTTGACCTGTTAAAAGCCCGATGGAACATATCAAATAGTACAAGATTTAAGAGCTGTTCATAAGAGAACTGAGCACTTCAACCCAGTGGTTGCCAACCCCTACACTTTGTTATCGTGTTTAACACCTGAACTACCATGGTTTACTGGCTTAGATTTAAAGGATGTTTTCTTTTGTCTTCCTCTCCATGAGGCTAACCAGAAAATGTTTGCATTTGAATAAGAAAACCCCAAAACTGGTTGCTAAACTCAGCTCACATGGTTGGTTCTACCTCAAGGTTTTAAGAACTCTCCCCAAATATTTGGAGAACAACTAGCAAAAGATCTGCAATCTTGGGAAGCTCCATCAGGAGAAGGACAGCTGTTCCAGTATGTGGACGACCTCCTGATAGCTACCAAAATTCAAGAGGCATGTGTGGAGTGGACAGTAAGCCTCCTAAACCTTTGGGTCTACAGGGGAATCGAGTATCCCAGAAGAAAGCCCAGATGCTGAGGCAAACACTTCTTTCTTTGGGCTACGAGGTTTGTGCTGGACAAAGAACTTGAGGACAGGATGGCAAGGAAGCAATATGCCAGAGCCCAAAACCCCAGACAGTCAAAGAACTGAGAACCTTGTTGGGCATGATGGGGTGTTGCAGACTGTGGATTTACAATTATGGGCTGTGAGTCAAACCCCTTTATGCCTTGATTACAGAAGGAAACAGAGACCTCCAATGGACAAAAGAAGCAACATGAGCCTTTGACCAACTAAAGAAAGCCCTCATGTCAGCTCCAGCCCGGGGACTTCCAGATGCCAGTAAACCATTCTTTTTGTTTCCTCACAAAAAGCAGGGGATTGCTTTGGGCATACTAGCACAAGACCTGGGCCTGTATGGCAGGACAGTTGCCTCCCTCTCTAAGCAGCTGGATGCAGCAGCCAAGGGATGGCCAGGGTGTCTCAGAGCCGTTGCTGCAGTGCTGCTGAACATGCAAGAAGCATGCAAGTTCACCCTGGGCCAGAAGATGACTGTGCTAGTGTCCCCCACAGTGTCTGCAGTCTTGGAGGTAAAAGGCAGACACTGGCTTTCCCTGGCAAGATTCGTGAGCTATCAAGCCATAATGGTAGAACAAGATGATGTGGAAATTGTAGTAACTCATCTTGTGAACCCAGCTTCCTTCCTCGGTGGTAGTACAGGAGAACCGGCGATCCATGACTGCCTGGAGACCATCAAAGCCACCTACTCCAGATGCCCAGACCTGAAGGACACCCCTCTGGAGGACACTGAGACCTGGTTCACTGATGGAAGCAGCTCTGTCATCAGCAGAAAAGAAACAGGCAAAGAGCTCAATGAGTCTGGACCATTACCAACTAACACCTCAGCAGAGAAGGCTGAAATAATTGCCTTAACCCAGGCTCAAGAACTGGCAAATGGAGAGAAAATTATTATTTTCACAGACTCAGGGTATGCATTTGGGATGGTTCACGCACATGGAGCCATCTGGAAAGAAAGAGGACTGTTGAACTCCCAAGGAAAAAGCATTCAACATGCGCAAGAGATAATCAAAGTGCTGGAGGCAGTGCAGCTACTTGAAAGAGTAGCCATCATGCACATCGAGGCCCACCAAAAAGGGAGCTCTGAATTGGAGGAAGGAAATGAGCTGGCAGAGAGAAAGGCAAAAGAAGCAGCTCAAGGTGAGGTAACTGTGGAAACAGTTGAGGCATGCTTCATTGCAGATGGACAAATTTCTCTTGAAGGGAAGCCAAGGTACAGTAAAAAGGACAAGAGGCTTATTGAGAAGGAAAAGGGAAATTATAACCAGGAGGGGTGGGCTATTACACATGAAGGGAAAGGAAGGCTTGTGATCCCCTCTTATATGCTATGGTCATTAGGGAAAGAGGAACATGAGAAAACGCATTGGGGAATAGATGCTCTGTACAATTATTTGAAAGATAGAATTCTAGCCAGAAACTTGCAAAGTACAGTCATTCAGTTGACACGCCAATGGAGCCTTTGCCTCCAAACTTATCTCAAAAATATTCCTAAAGCAAAGCTTGGGCAAATTGGGAAAGGAAATGGGCCTGGGAAGCAATGGAAAACGGATTTTTCAGAACTACTTGGGACAGGGGGGTATCAATACCTCTTGGTGTAAACAGATACCTTTGCAGAGTGGCCAGAAGCCTTCCCTACCAAAACTACCAAAGCATGGGAGGTAACCAAAGCATTGTTAAAAGAAATAACACCGTGCTTTGGAGTCCCAGCCACAAGCGCTTCAGAGAGAGGGCCACACTTTCTTTGAAAACTTGTGCAGCAAATTAGCCTCCATTTAGGCACAGACTGGGAACTTCATACTCCATATCATCCTCAGTCAAGCGGCCAAGTGGAGAAAATGAATCATTTGATTAAGCAGCAAATGATAAGATGGGACAAGATGCAAAGTTACCTTAGCCTCAGGCTCGTCCATTGGCATTATTATGAATTCAGAGCAAGCCAAGAGTAAAAGAAAAATGCAGTCTCTTTGAAATATTGTCTGGAAGGCCATATGGAATTGAAGAAGGGACAACACCCACTCAAGGAGGGGAAGAAACTCTACATAGATATATGGTGGCCCTAAACAAACAACTTAGAGAAATTGAAAAACATGGAGCTGGGGCTCGAAGCAGAGAATTCAATGGACCAGTACATGATCTACAGCCTGAGGATTATGTATTTGTTAAGTCTTTTGCAGAAAAGACTCTGGACACACAGTGGGAGGGATCATTCCAAGTGCTCCTCACCACTTGACCGCAATCCAAATCAAAGAACAAAGCACCTGGATCTATCAGTCCCGAGTGAAGAAGGGTCCTGAGGGACTTTGGAAAGTTATACCACATGACAACAAACTGAAATGAAAACTTTCTCAGGAAAATAAATAGAGTGTGTGTGAAATGATAAGCATAGTTTAACAACTCTGCAAAGAATAGAAAGGCTTGTAGTTGGAAGGGATAATCAGATAAATATAGCCTGGAGAGTTTTGGCATTTGTGACCATTGCTATAGCCACAGGTAATGCAGTACCACTTGCATATCATGTGACTGGTATGCAGAGGTGCCAAGGGAAAGCTTAGGACTTGCACTCCCATAAGTCTCTGATTGAGATGCTAAAAGTCAGAAATGCAACTGTGTGGGAAGGAAGAAACATTTGGGGATGTGAAGATGTGTTTGTCCAGGATGGATTTCATGAATTTCACCCAGAACCCATGAAACATCTTGGAATCGGTCCTGAATGTTGTGACAAATGTTTAACCAACTGTTCTGAGTCTAGACTCAAAATAGAAGGTTGTGCAGTTAAGGATTTTAAGATTGACTATACTATAACTCAAATTTGAACTGATCCCCACAAGGATGAAGGTAAGATAACCAATGCCAACACTAAGAAAAACCACGGTTACTCCAATTCCAACCACTTAAGAACCCATAGTTCCCATTTTTACCAAAATTAAGCCATTTGCTGTTAAGAAGACAGGAATTCCAAAGTTGTTAGTTAATCCAGAATGGTCTTTAAAGCAAGTAGAGATGGCAAGGCAGGTGAATGCTTCCGCCATTTGACCCGAGTGTGCTCCATTTCTTAAGATCTCTCTTATGGATTAGACCACCTGGCTACAGAAGTGTGTGCCTTGTATGTCCAGACAGAAGAGAGACCTTACTGAGTTCTTGAGAACAGGACTAGGGGTTTTAAACACCATGGATTCAGAAGTATTCATGAACAAGTTGAACAAGCTATTGGCAGTGATATGGTTAAATTGCAACAACCTTTACAATCTTCCTTCTTGGCACTAAGTACCAACCAGTGGGAGTTGTCCAAAATATTACCTGAATGGGAAAACCTAGAAGAGTGGGATCATGACTTGATCATTAACACCTTAGGCACAGCTAGTGAGAACATTTCTTTGGCTCTTGGGTGTCCACAGGCACAGTTACAGATTCAATCAGTGGCGGCCTCAGTCATTAGGGATGGGGGCGAAGGCATATTCCCTGCTGAAATTCATCAAGTTGTTTGAGAGAATGCCTCAGATCTAGAAAAAGAGCTCCAGTCCTGGTGGGTTTTAGTTAATTTAACTGATAATCCTGTGACAAGTATGGCAATGGCTTTTGTTTTAACTAGATACAATGCATCGGTGAGCTTGATACATCCAATTGTCACCTTAGGGCTAAATCATGAATGGACCATACTATATCCTTCTGAACACAGAATGTGGGCACGGAAAGTTGAAGGAAGGTGAAGAACTATTAACTTGGAACCCTGCTCCATGAGGGAACAACTGGGGTTTATATGTGAAGGCAACGGAGATGATGACAAAGATATTTGTTTGGATACAGAGCAAAGCATTTGTCACTGCAAAATGCATCCCATTCATCAAACAACCCTGCTTGTGTATCCTGGACAAGATGGGGTCTGCCTCAGATCAGCATGCCCCACTCTTATGGTGGATGAGATTTCTGTGAATGAAACTCAATTTAACTTGTGCATTTGGAACTTGGTCAAAATCAAAGGATGTGATTTTTCCTAGCAGGCACCTGTTGTATCATACCAGTATATAAAGGCAAACTTGACTACTGTGCAAGAAATATCGCCTGTGCCTATAGGGATGTACTTAACTTTGGCTGCACAATTATTTAAACAGATTGAATGAAAGGAAATTCTTAAGGAAATTAAAGATGAAGGGAAGAGAACTCTGATTTCAATACACCATGACACAGAGACTCTACAGAGAGTATTTGAAAGATTAGCAGAAGGCCCATCTCCTCATTGGTGGGATGTGCTTTTTGGGTGGTCACCAACAGCAACCGGCTTACTCCATACCTTGGTTCATCCAATTCTTGTTTTGCTCATTTTAGTTGGTCCAAGTTTGATCTTGTCTGTTCTAATACTTGTTTGGAATTGGAGAATGCTGCAGCCAGTAGCAGCTTTACCTTCAATATCAAGAGCATATGGTCTGGTTTTAAGAGACCCCTACCACACAGTTTGGCTTAATGGAGAAGAATCTATATATGAGTAAAAGAATTTACAAACCGTGAAGAAAGAGTGGGGAAATTAATCAGGATTTTTAAGAGTGAAGATTTGAGCTAAGGGTTAGAAGCAATTCCTATTGATCAGGATGTAAGTTAGATAAACAAATGATGAATTCATGATAATCAGAAGCTTACACTAGGGCTTACAAAAGTATTGTTTGCCATGATGAGCTCATTTTAGTATTGTTTCTAGAAGGAAATGGAGGAAGTGAACCATTCTAAGAACAGATTGAAACCAGTAGAACAATGACCAGCACCTGGACTTAATATCAATCAATAATGAAGCAGGGGATATAGGATCATGCCAGAGGGTCCCAGAGACCTGATGAGGACATTCCTTACTTCATCCTTCAAGACCACTGACCCAATTTGAGACCACTGACCCAATTCAAGAGAAGAATTGTGCATGCGTGGAGCACTAATAGCCTCATGTTGATACAGAGCAGGGATAGGAGATGCTGAGGTTATGCGTATGTAGAGTATGTAAGACTTTGGGAAATAAATAGAGGGCAAGGAACATTGTACGGGGCTGCCACATCTCTAGGGGACTATCGCTGTGCAGCCCACCAGCATCTAAAAAACCATACCACTTCCTAACTTTAACAAATTAGTCTTTGTCTGTGAATAGATTGGTTTGCACAACTCACTGTTTCAGCCAAGGCCTTATGGAATCCCAGTCAGTGTGGGCTGAGCCAGAGCTGGCAGCTGGGTCCTTGCAGGTCTGGCTGTCAGGTCAAGGTCCCCTTGCCCTCCCAAAGCTCTTCCCTTGGCAGCGGTGGGCAGGGGATTCATCCTCCGTCCCTCCCTCCCTGCCCCAGACCTGCTCCGAACACACAGATTCCCTTCTCCGTGTCCATCCTCAAGTGCGATCCCACCTGGGTCAGTGGGCTCTGCCCTGAGCTGCCAGTGACTCACAGGCTGCAGGGCTGCAGGTGCTGCTGCTCGGCCACCCAAAAGCACTGCCAGCAGCAGCAGCAGCAGCAGCAGCAGTGCCAGCAACAGCAGCAGCAGCAGCAGTGGCAGGTGCAGCAGCAGTTTCCTCTCAAGTGTGGATGTTCCTGCACTGCTGCCCCTCCCGCTGGCACCAACATTCTCTGGCTGCCCGGGAGACAGGCCTGGAGTCCGGCCGTGGGGTCACAAAGCCGTGGATTCCACACATGGATTCCTCAAGCCATGGAATCCTGGGGCCCTGGGCACCCACAGATTCGGGCAGCCAGCTTGGATGTGAAGAGAATGCAGTGAAATGAGGTTCCTGAGGAGGCTTTGCCCTTCAGGAATGGTCTGCATAGTTTCAGTCAATTGCCTGTCTCTTGTCTCTTTGGATGCAGCCTTCTCTTGTTCAACCCTTCTGATTCTTGCTCCTCGTTTCTTCCCCTTGGGGAAACTCATGCTAAGCATGCTCTAAAGTGTCAGGAGTGCCACACCCCCATCCCTCTCTCACAGCCCTCCAAAGCCAGAGGTGGAAGTGGGTTTTGATTTTGTCTTGGAACATCCTGCATCTATTTATCCCTTTTGGAATGGATGGTTCTCATTTCTTGTTGATGTTGCAAAGCTTAGGTACCCATGCTTGTCACCAAAAGCCTGTGATCTATTCCACTGCAGCTATTTGATAGGAATCGATTTTGTTTGGAGGTGGTGCAGAATTCCCTGACTTTTCTGCTGAAAAACACTGGACTATTACTGGTGAAAATGTTTTTAGGCCTGAGAGGCTTGATGAAAAACCCACAGTAGAATCATGAGCATAGCCTCATGAAGAAAGTGAGAGTACCAGCTGAATCTTTGTCTTCAAATGGGGGTTGGGAATGCAGATATGGTGTGGGTTTTCTTGTTGGTTGTAGTTCTTGATCCTGGTTGATTTGCATGAAAATCCTACAGACTGGCTCACGTAGCTTCAACACGCACACAGATGGAGAGATGGCCTCCCATCCTTCCATCTGTGTAGCTGAGATGGGCAAAAGGAGAGAACAATTTCTCTTCCTGCTATCCAATCAAGCAGGAAGCTGACAGGGTTACCGCAGAGTTGCAGAGAAGGCTCTGAGGGATGAGCACATGACCTTCTTGAAGCTGCGTGCTCATCCCGAGGCCTGCACAGAGGGCATTGGTCTGGGTGCCTCAGCCTGTTTGGTGCTGCCTCTTGCACCATTCTGGCCGTGCTGGCACAGCACTCACTGCTTGCCCAGCTTGCCTGTCACATGCACTGTCCCTGTTCCTGACCTCTACATGCTGGGAGGAGCAGTGCCTGTGCAATGGGATGGAGTGAGACTTTGAAAGAATCCTCGGCAGCTGCCATGACTTTGAACAGATGTCCAACCTCTGCCATGCCTGCCAAGTGTTTCCTGGCAGCCCGCAGTGCAGCCTCCAATCCCTGCAAGTTCACAGGCTGCACTCTGCACTCCAGCATCCATTAAGGCATGCAAGGAGTGAAGTCCTTTTCCTGGCATTCCTGCCTAAAATTCGAGGGGTTTGAGATGGAATGTTCATCTTAGGAAAGTGTTGTCCTCATCATGGAAGTGCACTTTTCTGCACTAAGGGAACCTTCTTAGTGCTACACTCTTCATTCCCTGCTCTCCAGTCACCATGTCCACAGCCTCTTTCTGGAACATCCTCCACTATCCCCATCCCCCTTCTGCTGCCCTGACTGCAGGAAGCGCTTCAAGCACAACTCCCACCTTGTCAGGCACCGGCGCATCCACACAGGGGAGAGGCCCTACGAGTGTCCCCAGTGTGGGAAGAGCTTTTCCAGGAGCTCTCACTTGACCCAACACCAACAGAGGCACCGGTAAGGGAAGCCCTGTGAGTGCCCCAACAGCAGGAAGGGCTTTGTGCTCTGCTCCAACTCCATTCCCCATCAGAGGACCCACATTGGGCAGAGCCCTGGTGACCCACATTCCCCATGATCCCGGTTGGGAAGACACCTGGCTGGTGGTCTCCACATCCTCCTGGATCCTCACAGGCACCATAGGGATGAATGCAGGGGCAGGAACATCCACTTGGTCTTGTGTTGAGATTGGAAATTAATTCGGAAGAGCTGATTTGTTGACTTTACAGACCAAAAAATCTCATCTGCTCTGTCCAGATGTTTCTTCTGGTGGCATCAAGTGGGGCTGGATGATCTTGGAGATCTTTTTCTACATGAGAACTTTCCATGTTTATCCCATCAAAACTTGCACAATTGGGGGAAAAATAAATTCAGCAAAGAGATCTAAAGCTGAATCATTTTCCTGGGATTTGAGTGTGAATTTGGAGTTCAGGGAATATTCAGGAGGATTTAGGTGTTCTGAGATCAGCCAAGCCAAGGAACATGGCCGTGGTCTCGTAGTTGTTGCAGTAGAATGTGTCCACCTGAGCCCATGTACTCTCCAGGAATTCCAGTTGTCTGTCCCAGTCCCTGGACTGGGTGTCCGCCTTTGGGGTGTCACCCCCAAAGTGCCCAAATCGCAGCTGAGGTTCACGAGCTGCTCCTGGCTGCAGATGTTCCTGTCCACCAACCTCTCTTGATCAGTGCCATGATGGGCTGGGAGGGATTTTAGGGACTCCCGGGGGACTGGGAGAGGCTTTTGTGGCTCTTGGGTGTATTTGCAGTGCTGGGAGGGGATTTGGGGACTTTCTGGGGGTTTGTGAGGGAGTTTTGGGGTCCTGGCAGGGCTGTGTGGCTTGGAGAGAATTCGGGTGGGTCCTGGGGAAGATGAGAAGAGAGTTTTGTGGGTTTTGCAGACATTTATGTTGCAGGGAATGGTGTGGGATGTCCTGGGCAAGAGTTGTGGGGTGGTATGAGGGGTCTGGGCATGGCTGTGGGGCTGGGAGAGGGCTTAGGGCAGTGGGAACACCCCAAACCCCCAAAGCTGCCACCAGACTCTGCCCCAAAGATGCAGCCAGGGTTTGGGGGCTCCATGTTGGGGTTCATCCTCCTGGCACTGCAGGAGAAGGTGGGGGTGGTCCCCAGGGGCTGGGTGTGACCCCCACAGAACGTGTGTGAACCCCTATGCCGGTGTCACCCCCTTTTCCCTCCCCACAGGGCTCCTGGCCCAGCTCCTGCTGCCCCCAGGAGGGAATTTGGGGAGGGGGCAGAGGGGGTGCGCAGCCCCTGCCGGGGGATGACCCCGCCCCAGCCCCTTTGTTCAGCACCAAGCTGGGCTTGGGGCCGCAGCAGGAAGAGGCCCAGGGGAAGCAGATCCTGCAGGTGGGACAGGGCTTGGGCTCAGGGCAAGGTCCTGCCCTGCACACCTGGCTCAGGTGTCACCCTGCCCCGGGAAGGGAGCGGGACATTCCCATCCCCACGGATCAGGGCTGGCAGCAGCACTTGGAGCATGGACATGGAAATCCTGGCAGTGACTGGGACCACACTGAGGCCTACTGGGAGCAACTGGGAATGACAGGTGCATGCTGGGGGTAACTGGGATATACTGGGAGTGTCTGGAATGATACTGGAGGGTTCAACACTGGCAACAACTGGAACCATGTTGAGAGAAACTGGGAGCAACTGGAAGTGACTGTGTCTATACTGGAGGCCACTGAGATCATACTGGCACTGAGTGGGACTATACCTGGGGCCACCAGGTTTAACTGGGATCATACTGAACTAAACTGGGACAACACTGAGGGGGACTGGGATCATACTCAGGGTGACTAGGAGCAGGCTGAGGGCAGCTTTGAACCATGGTATTGACAACTGGGATGTACTGGAAGCAACTGGAACTGCACTGACAGTGACTCCAAAGTGGCTGTGGGCAACTGGGAGGGAGTGACTGGGAGCATGCTGGGGTCAACTGGAATATACTGAGAGAGACTGCAAGACCCTGGGACCATACTGGGAGTGACTGGAACCATGGCAATGGCCTGGGCTGGGTGATGTGGGGTCTCAGGGTGTGCAGGGAGCACTGTGACACTGCGGGGCCTGCTGGAACCAAGGGGACATTGTGACACCAGGCAATAAACCAGAAATGAACCGAGAACTGTCCCTCTGTGTGTGTGTGTGTGTGTGTGTGAGAGAGAGAGAGACAAAAGGACAGTGAGGGCAAGGATAAAAGGAATACGGCCTAAAAGCTTAACAGAGCTGAAACTTAGCAGCACTTAACTTCTACCTTAACCTTAACGGATACCTTCAACTTCACAATGTAGCAAAAGAATTACACTAACAGTATTTAGCCTTACTTATAACCTATCACTTAATGATACAACAGTGGAATAAACACTTAACAATATTCCACTTAGCATAAAACTTCTATTATACACAGCAACTTAGCAAAAGAACAGCTCTTAGCAGCATTTAACTTAGCTTAGACCTCATGACTTAACCTTACTTACAGGCCTGAACTGACTTGGATATCCAAGGCACTGAAAGCCCTCAGAGAGCAGCATTTGCGCCCCATTTGCCAGGGCACAGGCACTCGTGTGTGCACACAGACAGAGAGAGTCAGTGCAAGGGAGCTGTGAGAAATTCCCCTGCAGGGCAGGGAAATGCTCCCTGTGGATGCTTTGGCATCTCCCCAGCGGGCCAAGGCTTGAGCCTGCAGGAGTGGGGGGCTCGGCCCCGGCTCCGTCGGTGTTGGGGGATCCCCCAAGTGCAGCAAACAGGAGAGTTCCCGGCTGGCAGAGGCCCCACTCAGAGGGAGGGCGCTGGCCCAGGAGAGCTCCAAGGGCTCCTTCTGGAGCGCTCTTTGTAGGGCCCCAAGAGAGGGGCTTTAGTCACAGCAATGTTTCATCCTGGCCGCACTTGGGATCAACAACTTTCTTTGCAAGTGTGAGATCCAGGGATGGGCGGGAGATGGAGGGGGGCTTCAGGTAGGCAAACACTGCAGTGCTGATGAACAGGGAGAGCATGGCCAGGTGAGGGAGGCAGGTGGAAAAGGCTTTGTGCCGTCCCTGCTCAGAGGGGATCCTCAGCACAGCCTGAAGATCTGCACATAGGAGAAAACAATGAACACAAAACAACCAAAGACCAAACAGGCACTGACAACAATGAGCCCAAGTTCCCTGAGATAGGATTTGGAGCAGGAGAGCTTGAGCATGTGTGGGATTTCACAGAAGAACTGGCCCAGGACATTGCCCTGACCCAGGGGCATGGAAAATGTATTGGTCATTTGCATGAGAGCATTGAGAAAGGCAGTGGCCCAGGCAGCTGCTGCCATGTGGGCACAAGCTCTGCTGCCCAGGAGGGTCCCATAGTGCTGGGGTTTGCAGATGGACATGCAGTGGTCATAGCACATGATTGTCAGCAGGAAATACTCTACTGACATAAGAAAAAAGAAGAGGAAAACTTTGAGCAGCACATCCTGCATAAGAAATGCGCCTGGTGTCCCAGAGGGAATTGTGCATGGCTTTGGGGACAGTGGTGCAGATGGAGCCCAGGTGGGTGAGGGTCAGGTTGAGCAGGAAGAAGAACATGGGGGTGTGCAGGAGGTGGCTGCAGGCTACGGCACTGATGGTGAGACCGTTGCCCAGGAGGGCAGCCAGGGAGATGCCCAGGAAGAGGCAGAAGTGCAGGAGCTGCAGCTGCCACACATCTGCCAATGCCAGCAGGAGGAAGTGGCTGATGATGGAGCTGCTGTTGGACATTTGCTGTGGCTGGCCATGGGCACCTGTTCATGGATAAAAGGACAGTGACAAGTCCAGGCTGCTCAGAGCCAAACCCGAGCCATTCCCTGTAGACTGTCCTGCTGGTGTTGGTGTCTTTGGTGCTGACCCTGACTGCTGACAAAACAGCAACACATTTGCTTCAGAGTTGGACGAGGTCAATGCACAAGATGGCGGCTGGGGCTGAGGCAGCCACGCACAAGATGGCGGCTGGGGCTGAGGCTGTGCCTCCCAGCGCCATCTGCGGCCCCTGCCAGCCCAGCCCCAGCCCCAGAGCTGCACAGGGCAGGCAGAGCCCCCCTTTCAGCTTTCTGTTCAAATGGACATTAACAGACACCCAGGAAATGGACACGGTGTGGCACCTTTGCTCTGTGCACACAAACATAGACCAGCCAGGTTGGAACATTGCCTGGCCGTTTTTGTACCTCAAGGCAATTCAAAAGGTGAAAATAGGAAGAAATTCTAGGGATTGAACATTTTATAAAAACAATTTTTATTTTTTTTCCCAAAGAGGCCCAAAAGCATTTCCTGTGCAGATGGACTTTGTTTAGCATCAAGAAGCATCACAGCTGGTTTCATCCAGGCAGGAGTCATACTTACTGTGAGATGATGAAAACAGAGATGGGATCTGCTTGAGGTGGAGGCTGCAGTGGCTGCTCACCTGGGATGTGCATCCCTCAGGGTTACCTATTTCTATAGAACACTAGCAAGACTATATAGAATGGAAATACAAACCAAACCTGCAGCAGGAAGTTCTTTGCAGTTTAGGTTGTTCCTGATGAGATTTTTCAAGTTGAGCACAGACATTCTGTTCAGCAGACACACAGCAAGGGGCTGCTTGGAGCGCTGCTCTGGAACTCATTCTTCAGAGTAGGGGATTGCAGGAAAAAAGAAGAGAAGCCCATCAACTACTGAAGAGGAACAGTCACTGACAGGAACCAGTGGGTTAAGAAATGGGAGGGGAAAAAGGAAGAAAATGTGAGATGACAAGTGTGAGAAATGGGAGTGAAAAAATGAGAAGAAGATGAAAGGAGGAAAAGGCAGGAAATATGATGGGAAAATTCTAAGAAACTTGAGCAGAAAAGGTTAAAAAGACAGGGGAAAAATTGAGCAAAATATGAGGGGAAGAGAGTGAGAAACTTGAGTGGCAAAGAGAGAGAAACAGGCAGCAAATGTGAGGGGAACATTGTGAGAATCCTGAGGGGAAAAGAATGAGAAACAAGAGGCAAACAAGGAAACAAAAAGAAAAGGCAGAAAATATGAGGGGGAAAAAGGGGGGGAGGTTCGATGGAAAAAGTAACAGAAAAGAGGAGTGAAAAAAGGGCACAAAATGCGAGAGGAAAAGTATAAGGAACATGAGGGGGAAGGAACGATAAACGTGAGGGGAAATGTGTGAGTAATGTGAGAGGGAAAGGGTGAGAAACATGAGGGCAAAAGTGAGAAACTTGAGGAGAAAATTTGCAGAAAAATGACTGAGAAAAGGAGAGAAACGAGAAGAAACCAACGGGAAGATATGTGAGGGAAAAATTTTGAGAAATATGAGGGAAGAAAAAACCAGGAAAGAGTGGGAAGGTGGAGAAATGTGAGAGGGAAAAGAACAGGAAATGTGAAGAGAGAAAAGGAGAGAAGGCAGTAATGGCAGAACAGCTGAAATAATTCCTAATTCCTGCCATCCATTTGCCCATTTATTGCACAAGCCCAGGCCTTCTGTGGATGTACGTCTCCACCTCTGCCCTGATTCCTATCTGGAAGCAGTAGAAGTGGCAGGACGTGGCCACCAGCAGGAGCTGCTCCAAGCAGGAGGGCGACAGGTGGAGCTGATTTCCAGAGGCTTCTGTCTGCCAGGTGAAGCCAAGGCAGCAGTGGGTTGCAAGGTGCTGCTGCTGCTGCTCCTCTGTGCCAGAGAGCCCTGGCTGGGCAGGGCACGGCACCCACTGCACTGCGGGCTCTTTCTCCTGCCCCAGTTGGGCACACCTGGCAACAAATCATCATGGCTTGTGGGAAAACCAAGGGCTTTGTGGAGGCTGCATTGCTCTGTGCACACCCAGGCCACCTGCAGCACTCAGCTTTGGCCCCAAAAAGCTCAACCAGAGGGAAACACCTGGAAAAGCTTTCATTTTCACCTTTCAACAGAAGGGACTTAAATGCAAGTGACCAAGCAGGGCCTGATCCCTGGTGTCATCTCAGGGTGAGAAAGGAGGCATGACTTGATTTCAGTGCTGAGTGCGGGAGGAATCACTCTTCTAACACGTGCTCACTCAGAAATCTCACCTACTAATTTGTAACCATGGAAAGAAGACCTACTCATTACCTTGCTGAAACTCACAGGCTAAACATTCCCTCAAAATACTGGACATCTTTACATCAATTCTCAGAAGTCACTGGCAGGAGAGTAGGAGTCCCTTGAGGGTCTCTGCTGGTCATTTGGGGAACATCCCATTCCTCAAATTCTCCTCTGATGCTCAAGAGCCTCCTACAACCACTTTCCTCCCTTTGAATGCATTCCAGCTACCTTCTTAGGAGGACTACTCTAGTCTCAAGGCTTAGGTAGCTACTTTTGCACACACCAGTCATTGCACTGGGGGAATCGAGGGCTCAACACTGTCTGATAATGCCAATGGAATTCATGATTCGTTACAGTTCAACATTTTCTCAACACCTTCCTTCTCTGGGAGCTGCTCACAAGCATTTCCTCAATGCACTTTGAACATGGTTTTGCTGCTTGAAGCCACATTGTGTCTTTCCTTCAGCAATTAGCAAAGAAAACACAAATTGCCTTTGGAGACCCTTGTGCTCCCTGCCAAATCAGTTCACTGCTCAAGCACGAGCCACAGGCTCATCCCCGATTCCCTCGGTGAGCTATGAGGAAATATTCTGCTGCAGCTGAAAGATTATAAGAAAAAAGAATGGAAGTTGTTGGTTCTAGCTGTTGTTATTTCAGGATTGGATTTGTTGTAGTTCATTTGTTGGATGTTGCTGTGAGCTGGGAGAGCGGCCCAGTTAAAGGCAGGACCAAAAGAGAAGTAGGAAAAGAGGGGACAGAAAGTAGATGATGGGGAGAGAATATAAGTGCCCTAGAACCCAGACAAAGGGAAAGGAGACACAGTTCACGCGTGCAAGGGAGAGGGAGCTCCACTCCCAGCTCAGGTGAATCCCTCCTAAGAAACAGTTCTCCTTTGCTCTGAGGACTTTGTCCCCATATCATTTCATTGAAGACTTGGCCCCTTTCTAACACCTCTCTCCCAGCAGCTCAGGGCTGGATTGCACAGTGCTTCCTCTGTGCCAGAGAGCACAAAGCAGGCTGGCCTGGTGGCCCTGAGTATTTCTGCAAAACACTCTGCATTTCACCCCTTTGCTCTGGCTCAGTGCACAAGTGCAGGATTGCAGGCGCCTCCTCCCAGAGCTGGGTGAGGCACTGGCTCCTGCAGCTGGGACCTGACAAGCTGTCCCTGCCTCCCGCTGGCCTCGGCTCCCCTGGCACAAGTGCCGCGCCTGAAGGACGCTGCCCTGGGCTGGAGCCTGCCCAGCAGCCCGGCTCCCTCCCGCTGGGCCCACAGTGCTGCACACACTGCTCACCTTTCCCGGGAGTTCCAGGGCAGCCGGCACAAGAGTAGGAATGCTCAGCCAGGCCTGCAGCCCTCGGCTGTCCTTGGCCTTTCTCCCCTCCTGTGCACACTGCAGACGGCCAATGCCAGCAGGCTGTGCTGTGCCCAGCACGGCTGCGCTTGCCCTCGGCAGCAGCCAGCTGCCAGCTGGGCTCTGAGAGACCAGCATTGGCCCGGGGCCACCAAGAGGCACCCAGGGCCGGGCTGCTGCCTCTTGCAGCTGCAAGGGCCTCATGGCAGCCTGCCTCTGCCCAGGCTCAGGCTGCTCCGGCCTCTGCTGGGGCTCTGCTGGGGCTCCAGCCTGGCCAAGGCGGGGCCTGCTCTCCCCTCGCAGTCGCTGGCAGCTCTGCTCCAGCTCTGCACCTTGCCCAGCAGCCTCCCTGATCCTGCTGCTTCCTCACTTGAGCCAAACTCTCCTCCAGCCCAAGAGATGGCACTTCGGGCTCCAAATCCAAGTGGCAGGAACACAAATGCTCTCGAGTCACAGCTCAAGGCCTGCATCTGCACAGGATATTTGGGCAGCCCCACTCCTCCTTTGCTTCTGCCTGCAAATGCCACTGCCCTTTCTGCCTCAAATCCAAGTGCCACAGCTGGGTAAAAGCCAGCCAGTGGGTCATATTGCAAAGGCACTGTGGTCTGGAGAGGATGACTGAGGAAGAGCCTTCCCCACTTTCAAACTGTACCAAAGAAGCCATCAATGTCACTTTCCACCTCTAAGAAAAAACGGACAATTCAGAAGGAAATGTTGAGCTTTCTTACAGTCTCAGAAGGAGAGGAATCTTCAAAATGAGTAAAAGTTTAATAATCTTTATTTATTTACAATCTTATCCTACAATCTACTCTATAATCCTAGCTACAATTCAACTCTAAAATCCTCCTCTATGCTGGTCTTGGAGAAAACAGTCTAGAATTTGTTGTCCAATGCTTGTCTCTTTCTTCCTCTCATTCACCTCAACGATGAGTGGTACTAGGCTGGATGCAGGCTTGGCCAATTCTACAAATGGATGCTACACAAAGGAAAAAAATCCAACAAGGAACCATTACTTTCAAAGCTAAGAGCCTCAAGAGCAGGGTGGTAATCGTTTTGAAATGGAATGGAGATTGAGTCAGAGGAGGTCTAAGGAGCA